>JACCGJ010012439.1:0-171062 GCA_013407085.1 Atriophallophorus winterbourni
TGCGAGTAATTGGGAAACTTGCTTACGATAAGACTCCCGTGCAACTTCTTTGCATTCCATGCAGACAAATTCGAACCATGTATGGGCTGCATATATGGTGTACTGGTCTTTTGGTATGCCAGAGCACCTTTGGTGCGCCCAGCGTCTGCATGTACAACACTCAATACCTTTGGCTACATGCTTACCACAACCAGCCTTTAAGCATGGAAAAGTATTTTGAGCCATAATGAAGATATATGAAGTAAATATTTAAATCTTAGAAATGCAGATAATATAGATCGCACTTTCACAGAATCGGCAAAATATGGTAATATTTAATCAGAGCGTGAGAAATACAACCAACTTGAACGTACCGCCAAAGTTGCAAATTTTTTATCAATTCCAAGTTTTCTGAAGCAGATTCGAGTGGGGTTGTCTCGTTGAATTCGTCCGTGGAGGCTTTTGCGAATCTCGCAGTTAGATTAGGTTCGCACATGCGATAGACGTCTATCCTAGGCTTAGCAGACAATTTGGTGCGGTAAAATCTCGTGCATCCTTTAGGTCAGTGATCTCAATCATTGAATTTCCGATCTGTCGCGTGACGATGCCATGAGCGAGTCTCAAGTCGTTCCCTCTGAAATAAATCACATCGCTTGAATCCGTTCGGTGTAGGGAAGTTCGTAGTGTCCAGGACATTGTCAAGTTCTCATAATGTTCATCCTTGGTCGACATCGGCAGGAGAAATCTACCATAATAACAATAATTGTCTCGTTCTTCACAGTTCAATGTACCCTGTACTTCACTGTTTTGTATTTCTCCAGGACATTTATGGACGCGCTTTAAAGGACCAGCATTATTTGGCATCCGAGCTATTCTATTCACATGAAGCCAATTTTACGCCGTTCCCCCGCTGCAGCTCTACGGACAATGGGATTTATGTGCACATGTCGTCATCCGATTTGTCTTGCCTGCGCTCCTCCGACAGTGGCTCGGACGTCTCAAACTTGTTGCTGCTTACTCCGTCATCGCAATGCTCTTCATCTTCTCGCTATGCGTTCTCTCGCCCCGTGCACCCAGACTCTCCTGTCTACTGTTCGTCTTTTCTTCTCCCACAAATTCTGCCAGTTTGTAACGGAGTGTTCATGACAGCTTCTACCCATCTTGTTCCCCAAGCGTTGTGCAACAGAACTACTACTATTGGCAGAATGGTAAGTGCAAACGTTCCGCACAATTGAGGGCCAATACGCTGACAGTATTCTCAAATACATCTGATACACCCATCTGATTCGCTTCCGTACGTCCAATAGAAGTAGAGTGAAACGGTTGTCGACATTCTGGCGCGGGTTTCAGAGGTTCTCATTGCCGGTGATGGCAGTGGATAGAAACTCTCACTGGTTATGAGGGCGAGGGCGAGTGACTGGCGCCTGAAAACCAGTTTGCTTCGGGCAAATGGAGCTTTCTACATGTTTACCTTTAATCCACTGTTTCAAGGCTCACTGAACCTGGTCTTACTGTCTCCACCTGACGACGGCAAACAGCCAGAAACCGGTAGTGGTGTGTAAGGGATGGGGATGTGAGCAACACATTACTTTGGTCATCCACAAGCGCCTTGAGTTCTTTGACCAAGAATCACTTTGTGATTCTGTGTCTGAACATCGTGGTTCGTTGTACGAACACTATATAACAGTTGGCATACAAGTATAATCTTGTTTACCTTTAATCCACTTTTTCAAGGCTCACTGAACCTGATCTTACTGTCTCCACCTGACGACGGCAAACAGCCAGAAACCGGTAGTGGTGTGTAAGGGATGGGGATGTGAGCAACACATTACTTTGGTCAGCCACAAGCGCCTTGAGTGCTTTGACCAAGAATCACTTTGTGATTCTGTGTCTGAACATCGTGGTTCGTTGTACGAACCCTATATAACAGTTGGCATACAAGTATAATCTTGTTTACCTTTAATCCACTGTTTCAAGGCTCACTGAACCTGGTTTTACTGGAGCTCTCATGTTGACCAATCCAAACTCTGAACCTATATATTTTACACCATAAAAGCTTTGAACATTGAAAACAGTTTCTGTCCAGTGGATTTTTTTCACTTGATTCCTGAACTGCTCAGTAAGCAAACAAATCCCGTTTTTCTAACCATGTTATTCGTAATTCCCATATTATTCTGTGGGTTTTTTGTCAAGCAATATGCTTTCTAGACAATTAAAGTTGAATTGAATTAAATTGAATTTGATGCGTTGAAACCAGTAACGGTGCGATAAACGAAACACAGTCGTAAAATAGAACATCAATTTAACAAATATCATGGTACAAAACAAAAATGTTCAACATTGGGAATAGAGTTTATGTACGGAATTTGCGATACAATATAGAGTATTAATTATTAGGAACAATAGTCAGGAAAGTTGGAAAAGTTATATACAAAATACAAGTTGGTAACTTGATATGGACACACATTATCAATCATTTGAATAGCAGTATTATTGATTATTATTGATTGAATATTATTGAGTGTTATTAAAACAGTCACCACATATGGCTAGGTGTATACCTTATTACTAAACCAAATTCGAAATTCAAAATTCTCAAGCTACGAACATTTAAGCCTTACAACTGTCGTGAGTGATAACGCAACATACGTCTCTGGTTCACCTGTTAATCATTCACTTGGTTACCAGCATATGTTTACTACACCCAGACATGGATTAGTCAAAACATCAATAGGTACGCTAGAACGTGCAATTCTATATTGTTCCACAACTACATTTATTGAACTTCTTTGTTAATGGACAATTTTTTGCGTTAATTTGATAATAGTTAACCATAACTCGGATCAATATATGTAAGCAGTTAACGCATAATGAAAGTCAACATTATAATAAACGATCGTTTCACAGGAATCACATATGCGTAGTTGTGTTTTGTCCAACACGATTCTACTATTATATCAGTGCTATCGATAATTGTGTTGCTTATCGACGGCTGTTAGCTCTGTTTTCTCGTTTACAATCTTATATATCATGATATTCCACATATAGATTAACTATAACATATAGCCTTATTAGACCGTACAACAAAATCGATACTCATGCATACAATTCACTAGTCCTGCCATTCAAACGGGCGTTGCTATAGACAACCTGAATTTTTAGTTTAACTTTCTTGGCTATCAGGCCTGTCTACTTTTGATATGTAAGTAATCGCACCAAATGAATTTGTTTTTGCTAATATACACAAACCACAAAACCTTGAGCGTTCGTTCATTGACATCTGATTGGTCGGTTATTTGATTGGCTAAAATTATTCATTCACACAACCTAAAGCGTTTGTGACAAATTCGTCAGCCGAATTACGCCACTTGAAATCGACTGATTAGTTGAGGTGAAACCATTAACGTGAACCGAAAAGGTGCTGTTAGATAGAAAAGATCGGAACCAGCTCGATAAAGGCCCATGAATACCTAATCATGATAACTTCAAAAGGAGTAGCGTATGAGGAACCCGATCGAAAGCTTTGATTGTGTCCAATAATACAACAATCACTGCTAGTCCTTGTTCAAGGGAAGCCGTTATGAGATCTAAGTATTCTAACTTGCAGGTTACACAAGACTTTTGGCTAAGGAATCCAAGTTGGACTGGAGAGAACGCATCTGGGCCAAGGTAGCCCAACAAAGTATTTTTGATTAACGTTTCAAATAACCTAGACAAAATAGGAGTATGATTAATAGAGCGATAATTCGAAACGAGGTTCGAATTACCAGATTTTAAACGTGGGATAATACCAGAGTGTTTCCAATGAGTTGGAAAAATTCCACATTTAAGAGAAAATATTGAAAAGATTCAATAAAAGTAAACGAAAGTCTTCATTAAGATGGCTGAAATAAAAACTGCATCATCAGGTTTATAAGAGATTTTACTTCGACGAGAAATGTTTTTGCTCATTTTATAGAAAGAGTAAATGAGTCAATAGTATTTAAGGGAGTGCTATTGTTTGCTGGTGGATGGCAAGCGTTGTTATTGAACGATCTGCTGAAGAATAAAGATAAAGCCTGACATATTGTGACTGCATCAGAAATGACTATTTCTTAATCATCTTCGTGGTATATTATGGAGGGACTATCATGTGTTGACCGGATACACCTGGTCTTCTAAAGGTGATTTGATGACTTCGTCATTGAGTCACTGCTTAAAGCCTATCTTACTTGGCGTTCTAGAAGACGAATCCTAACATTTGAAAAAGAGTCACAGAGTTCGTGTTCGCGCATAACCGGAAATAAATCTAACTTATGGTTCACAGAAGCAGAAAGTTGAGATATCTTTTTCTCCAGAAGGTTTATTGGGTCCCGCTCAAGCTTCCTAATATGAGAGGAAGATAAACTGCGAAGGCATGGTGATATGTTTTCATAGAAAATCGAGGAAATGCGTTTGAAGTTTGAGGAAAGGAAGAATTCTGTCCAGTCGTAGGTCTTAAGAATATTCGAAAACTTCGTCCAATTGATATGAACTTCCTCATTTTTGCGTATGCGTGCGGGTTTATGCGAGAGACGCAAAACGCAAGTTATCATATTATGGTCGAAACCGGGTAGTGGAGCTAAGATTTCAACGTTAATGAAAACTTCGTCCAGTTGATATGAACTTCCTCATTTTTGCGTATACGTGCGGGTTTTTGCGAGAGACGCAAAACGCAAGTTATCATATTATGGTCGAAACCGGGTAGTGGAGCTAAGATTTCAACGTTAATGGGATCAGTACCTGAAGTAAAAATCAAATCCAAAACGCTGGACAGCCTCGAAGGCTTCTTCACAGATTGTGTGAAACCTAAATGATGAATCGTTTTGGAGAACATTGAAAATTCATTTGAAGAATACGGGGAATTCCAGCTGGCGTATGGCATGTTAAATCTCCAGCAATAATCTTTTCATTGATGGGGGTAATGGACGCCTCAGTAAAACATTCATAAGCTTATCAACAGTGAGTTTGGATGGAGATAGTGGGTTGTAAATGCATCCTATGAGAGCATCAAGAGAAAGTAAGGAGATCCAAATTGAGTCGTCTAGATCATGTGATATACGAGAGCTATGTATTTCTGCTTGGAAATCTGTAATTACATAAATGAGAATACCACCACCTCGAGTGTGGTTGCGGTCCCTACGAAACATAAAATAGTTGGCTAGATCAAGTGAAACGTTGGGAACGTCATTAGTTGTCCACGTTACTGTTATTTGAACTATTTCGTGGTGGTTTGAGTGCAAAAAAGGTGAAGGGTAGGGAGCTTAGAAATGATTGATCGAGCATTAGGTAAGAAAAGGCGAATTTAAGGATATTTAACATGTGAATTAAAAACGATTTACACGTGTTGTTTGAAATCGTCGGAGCTAATATGGGTAAGGGTTGTGGTAAAGGAAAGAAACATTTTCTATTGAACCATACATGTTTTGAAATGGGTTTGTGTAAGCACTAAACGGATTACCATTCATGAGGTAGCGCTGATCTAGAAGACGTAGAGCGTATTAAAGTGGAGAAGTGACGGAACTTGAAGGAGGATAGTAATAGGGCTGCTTGGGATAAAAGGGACTTTGTGGGAGGATAAGTGGATTACGTGGGCCAGGTATAACCGGGGACTGTCTATGTACGGGTTGATAACTACATAATGACATATTGACATCACAACGCGGCGGATTTGGATGCCCGCATCCAAATTCACAGTCTCATGTTTAATTCCTAGAACATTGTCAGGCAAACAAACAGGAATTCACAGTCACCAACCAAACGAGGAGGTTATCTGGTCCTTAGATGAACGTTTGCGGGGAAAGAAATTGTTATCTGCTAAGTCGGTTACCAGGAGGTACGAAAATTGCTCGTCTCTTTGTATTGTGAGTGAATGCTTGCAATGAGATAACATAAAAAATCTCTCCCATTATCTCGGTGTAATAAGCTATTTACGGTCAAAATATCAAACGAGTGACTGCGATAACCTACCCACAATGCCGAGTATGCCTCTATTTCTAGCTTACCTTTTTACTTTCGTGCGACTCTACCTCCTGGAGAATGATTTGCCTTCAATGGAAAGTCTTGGAAATTTGGGAACAAAGAGGCGTCACCAACACCACTTGGCGTTCGTTCGAGTCAGATTCTCTAGCCTTTGCACAGCCAAGTACGACATGCTAAGCAGCAAAAAGTTGACAGAGAGAGATGGTGTGCACCAATCAAATTTCTACAAGACTCTGCTCCAGATTTGTTCTCCGGAGTTTCTCCCGAAGCCTTTCACTCAAGGCAGCAAAGGTTCAAAATCAGGGTTTTCCTTCCCTTAGATGAAATGCTCTCCCAGGCTAGAAAGCTCCATTTGCCCGAAGCAAACTGGTTTTCAGGCGCCAGTCACTCGCCCTCGCCCTCATAACCAGTGAGTGTTTCTATCCACTGCCATCACCGGCAATGAGAACCTCTGAAACCCGCGCCAGAATGTTGACAACCGTTTCACTCTACTTCTATTGGACGTACGGAAGCGAATCAGATGGGTGTATCAGATGTATTTGAGAATACTGTCAGCGTATTGGCCCTCAATTGTGCGGAACGTTTGCACTTACCATTCTGCCAATAGTAGTAGTTCTGATGCACAACGCTTGGGGAACAAGATGGGTCGAAGCTGTCATGAACACTCCGTTACAAACTGGCAGAATTTGTGGGAGAAGAAAAGACGAACAGTAGACAGGAGAGTCTGGGTGCACGGGGCGAGAGAACGCATAGCGAGAAGATGAAGAGCATTGCGATGACGGAGTAAGCAGCAGCAAGTTTGAGACGTCCGAGCCACTGTCGGAGGAGCGCAGGCAAGATAAATCGGATGACGACATGTGCACATAAATCCCATTGTCCGTAGAGCTGCAGCGGGGGAACGGCGTATAATTGGCTTCATGTGAATAGAATAGCACGGATGCCAAATGGTGCTGGTCCTTTAAAGCGCGTCCATAAATGTCCTGGAGAAATACAAAACAGTGAAGTACAGGGTACATTGAACTGTGAAGAACGAGACAATTATTGTTATCATGGTAGATTTCTCCGGCCGATGTCGACCAAGGAAGAACATTATGAGAACTTGACAATGTCCAGGACACTCCGAACTTCCCTACACCGAACGGGTTCAAGCGATGTGATTTATTTCAGAGGAAACGACTTGAGACTCGCTCATGGCATCGTCACGCGACAGATCGGAAATTCAATGATTGAGATCACTGACCTAAAGGATGCAAGTATGCACCAACGTCACAAAACTCAAGTACAATTCAAAAGGTCAGTAAAGGAGAACATCAATCAGGAATCAACGCATCATTCACAGCATAAAGTCTCTTGGAAGCATCCTCGCTTTAAGCATTGGCATCAGCTTGATCTGCATGGAATGCAAAGAAGTTGCACGGGAGGCTTATCGTAAGCAAGTTTCCCAATTACTCGCAACATTGCAGGAACCAACACAAAGATCTTACGCGCAAGTTGCAGCATCGCACAAATCAATCTTGCATACGCCGGCGAATGTACGAAAATCTGCGGGGAAAAGTCAGGGTAAAACTAACAACAATGTTGTTAGTCAGCGTAAGAAAAAGAGCCAGCCAGCTCGAAAGTTACCGCGCTCCCCAACAAGTAAAAAAACCGAGCCGCGTCTCGATAATTTAGCGACGATTAACTCACAATTGGCTTCAATCCGAAGCGAATTGCGAGCGTCGCAGAAAAAAAGCATTTTTCCCGAGAAAAGTTTGAAAACCAGGACCAAAAACATTCTGATCCATAACGAGCAAGAGCCTTTTATACAGGAGGCTAAAGCACAACGCAGTTTAGATCGCAAGTGCGTACAATATTTACTGCGTCTGGCAGACCTTAAGCCCAATCTACAGATAGTTCGGGTACACAGAATCGGTCTGTATAAGAAAGGAAACCAAGCAAGGCCAATCTTGGTGGAATCCAGAAATCAGAGAGACAGAGACCTGTTTCTCTCTAAAGGCGACCAAATACATACCAATACAAATGGTTTGTATAGATTGGTGCCAGATAGCCGCCCAGTTTCAGCAAATTATTTGCGTTCCAGCGTTCGGGTAGCAAAGTAGCAAAACCGAAGAGCAACCCTGATAAGCGCCGATTGAATAACTCCGCAACAGCGGATATTTCAATCAAGAACGCTCAGGTGGTGGTAGAAAATATAGGGGACGAATCGTGGCTAAGTTGTGATGCAGCAAACGAAAGCCTTGCTTCGTATGCGCTCAACGCTCCTGCATTAAGAACCTCTACGCCACAACCTTCCAGCGACGTAGATTCTCCACACAGCACTAATTTGGACATACCAAAAAACTTGGTAATACCTCGGGTTTTGCGCCCGAGGGTTGTCCGAAATTAGGCGGGGTACATCGAAATGCTGTGAGCATACTATACACAAATACTTGCAGCGTGCGTAGTAAATGGCTGGAATTAATGCAGAAAGCCTCCAATAGTAAATCTAGGATCATAGGTATATCAGAGACCTGGCTTCAAGATGCAGACATTATTCCAGTTGATCTTCTTTCGACATATACAGCCATCAGATCGGATAGACCAGATGGTAGACGCGGAGGAGGAGCTATAATACTACTACAACATGGTATTAAATACCACGACTCTGGCACTCTGGCATCAAAATGGCCACCTTCGGCATCCAGCTGGTCTCGACAATCGTCCACAGACGGTAAGCTTTCTTTTGCGTTAGGCTGCTTATACAGGGCACCCGGCGCTTCTGAGGAGGAGGACCAGGAACTTAGGGAACTTCTCACCAGGTTGCTCAAAACTGCCCCACGAGTCTATTCTAGGTGACTTCAACTTACCGATTGACTGGGACACTCAGACAACCTGTGATAGAATTTCCCAGGTATATCTCGATTGGATGCACTCCAGTGCGCTTCATCAGCACGTAAGTGAGAAAACTAGGTACAGAGATGGACATTCACCATCTACACTGGACCTACTTTTGTCTAAAGGTCCTAAAGATGTCCAAAACCTCTCTTACGACTCACCTTTAGGGAAAAGTGACCATGTCACCATAATATTCCAGGCAATTCTCTGTTTTCATAAGCCACCAGTCAAATACAGGCGTAATCTAAATCGAGTTGACTGGAATGCTGTGCGGCTTTCCGCTTTACGATGTGACTGGTTCTCTGAAACCAATGACATCGAAAGTAAATGGTCGGTTATTAAGCGCAATATTTTAAGTCTTCAAGACCTTTACTGTCCTTTCCGACCTATACGGCTAAAGAACAAGCCACCTTGGTGGACTCCTGCGGTGCGACGCAACATTATTAGGCGCGACAGACACTGGCGGAGATACACAGCCTTGCCAACCTATAGAAATTGGTCGTGCTATAAGGCTTCGAGGAACAACACAGTAAAGCTACAACGGAAGCTTAAGCGATGCTACGAAACTTACCTGGCGAAGTCTGCTAAAAAGTACCCTAAGAAGTATTATAGTTATGTTCAGTCTAAGGGTAAGACAAGGGAGCACATAGGTACCCTAATATAAGACAATGGCCAGAAAGCCAATTCTGACCCCGAAAAGGCAGCAGCTTTGCTGGATTATTTTCGTAGCGTACATAGAATGGATGGCGGGGATGCGATTTACTCAGTCCCAACTCTTAATACGGAAAAGAGTGCCTCACTAAGCGAAGTAGTTTTTTGCACGGATGATGTCGCACTTGTCCTAAAGAATATAGACGGAAATAAATCCGCCGGGCCTGACGATGTGCATTCTAAAATTGTAAAGGAAATATCTACGGTACTAGCAGGGCCTCTATGCGAGTTATATAACGAATCGTTCTGCGAAGGCATCCTACCAGATGACTGGAAGAAAGCCATTGTCGTACCCATTCCAAAGGGAGGTTGCGCAAACATAGTTAAGAATTTCCGACCGGTAAGCTTGACTAGTGTTTTATATAAAACCTTGGAGAGACTAATCAAGGATAGATTGTGCAGTCACCTCGTGCACAATTCATCATTAAGCACGGTTCAACATGGCTTTCTTAAAGGAAGGTCGTGTCTCTCAAATCTTTTATGCTTTTTAGATCGAGTTTCTAAGACACTGGATGAAGGCGGACGGGTAGAGGTCTTTTACTTAGACTTTAGTAAGGCGTTCGACTCGGTTAGTCACAGGTTCCTAGGGATGAAGCTCTCGGCCAAAGGCATATCTGGTAAGCTTCACGACTGGATAACCAGTTTTCTTCGTGATAGATCCTTCCAGGTCCGTGTAGGCGATACTACCTCTGAATTCGCAACAGTTACCAGTGGGGTCCCACAAGGTTCAGTATTAGGCCCAATACTTTTTCTGATCTTCATCGATGATCTGGCATCGCAGTTGTCATGTCCCTGCTACATGTTTGCTGATGATGTCAAATTCACCGGATCCAGTGATCACGGTGATTTGTTGAGAGATATTGAAAAGGTCATTAAATGGTCGCAGGATTGGGATCTTCCTCTGAACTATAGTAAATGTCATCTGTTGTCTGCAGCAGTCGACAGAATTACAGTAACTGCGAATAACGGTAGGATCGACTTTCAATCTATTCAGAGGATTAAGGATTTGGGTATAGTCGTAACAGCGGACTTCAAATGGGCTGCGCAGTGTGCCACCGCTGCACAACGAGCTAGAGGAGAACTCTTTAGGCTTAAATCCGTTCTGACATGTAGAACGCCGGAAGTGTTTATCCCTTTATATACGGCGATTGTCAGGCCGCATTTAGAATACTGCGTGCAAGCCTGGAGCCCCTTCTTTCAAAAGGACATATTACTATTAGAAAGAGTCCAACGACTGGCTACCAAAATGGTTGAAGGTATGTTTGGGAAACCCTACGAAGAACGTCTAATTTCTTTAGGTCTCTTCTCCCTTCGGCGTCGGCGTCTACAGGGTGACCTCATAGAAACTTTCAAAATCCTGAAAGGCTTAGGCGACGAGGGCTGTCAAATCCTGTTCTCTCGAGCTATCAACCCCTCAACTAGAGGACATACATTGGAGCTCGCGAAAAACCACAGCCGTCTGAATCTTAGGCAACACTTTTTCAGTGAAAGAGTGGTAAGCTTCTGGAACAAGCTGCCTGAGGAACTAATAGCTTGCACATCAATAGGTGCATTCAAAAGTGGTTTAGATGCCTTGTGGCTTGGCCTTTTCCCAGACTTTTTCCCGTGAATATGCAGGTTGTCTGTCGTCAGAATTGTCCATTTTTTGTTCATTTTGAAATTATATGGTCTAGACCACAATTTTTAAAAAAACAAAAACAAAAAATCATGTTATATAATGCCTCGTTTTAAATGTCATGTTTTAAATGTACGCACCAATTTTCCATAGCTAACCTCTCACCGGCTTGGTGAAGAGAAACCCTTTCCGTTTTTCTCAGTCGCAGCTACAAATTCTGGGACCAGAGGACGGCTTGGAAAACATCGGACGTACCTGCTCTCCTTTGAAGCTTTCCACAGACGGAAAATCTGGACGCTCGATTGGCTTATCCCTTGGCGGCGCGATCGTCGAGGATATCCAAATCACAATAAGAAAAAACGCTTCGGCAGTGGTGGTTGCTTCTCTGCAGCTTTCCACCGAAAAAAATTCTGGACGCTCGATTGGCTCGTTAGCCACATACTGTCTTGTGCAAACTGAACTGACCTGAACTGCCGAGTCGCACTTTCCACTTTCGGTCCGAAGAAAGCTAGAACGAGCGACTGTTTCGAAGCAAACGCTTCTGAGATGACTGCTGTGCTGGATGAGAAACGCTCAGCATTCTTGCGGTTCAAAGGTATGCCAACATATAATAATAATAATAATAATAATAATAATAATAATAATAATAATAATAATAATAATAATAATAATAATAATAATAATAATAATAATAATAATAATAATAATAATAATAATAATAATAATAATAATAATATATTCTTGGATATCCAAGGCATGCAATACATGATCAGTTTATCAAAATTTGAACACCAAAAGAAAATAGTACAGTGCAAATGACCGGAGTGAGCGGGATTTTTAAACATTATTTTCCGTTCAATATGGGAAATTAATATACAGTTGGTAAGAAAAAAATTATCAATGTCTAATAGAAATAAAATTTCATTTAAATTATGTCAAGATTTACGAATGGCAAGGATGCAAAAAACAAATGGAGAACAGAAATGGAAGGTAATTATGGAAAACGTGGTGCGAATTGTTATGAAGTTGTCATAAAAAATTGATCAATAAAATATATATGAATAAATTCATGTTTTTACGGAAAGTTTGAATAAGAAGACTGAAAAGGGAACATAAATCATCGTAATAAGAAAATCTAAGAAAATTGCGGGGGCTGAGAGAGGGGTGTGGCTTGTAGCGGATAAGCCGAGCGTTACGTTAATAAGAATCGTTATAAGTGTTGCTAATTAATGTAAGTGTATGAAATTATGAATAAATATATATAATTATATTTATGCAAGAGAATACACTATGTAACAACAGACTTACGAAATCCTTGTGTTGTCCACTCGGATTATTGCTAACAATCAATTTGACCAGTTATTTCTTCCGCGGGATAATTGCTCGTCGTAGATGAGACAAGCAGTGAATTACCGAAAAGTGAAGAAATATTCTAGGTCAGTAATGTGAAACAATTAATTAGTGGTTCGGAACCAGGCAAGTTTTCAGACGTTCACGCTGTAGGAAGCGCACGTGTGTGTTCAGTTGACTTAAACAAAACGACACACGGCATCATGATGGAAAACGTTTATGAAAATAAACTTACTTTTGGAATTATTAAGGAATTATATCAATTGGGAATAATTCCTACATAACTCCCCCCTAGAGCGGTGGCTGTTCAGCCATGCTCGACATCCATCTACGGTGTGTACCGACGGGGTCTTGCCACGGTACGGCCAGTGCGTGTGCGCGGGGTGTCCGTGTCGTCGGTTGTCACCGCTGTCCGTGAATGCAGCGGGGTTTCCATCATGGGTTGTGTTGCTGGCGTGGACGGGGGTGAAATGCTCAAGTCCTCGCGCATCGGCTGCGTATCTGGAGTCGACAAAAAGGGAGACGAGGGAAAAGAAACAAAGGGGACTGGCTGTGAAGGGATAGTCACAGTCGTAGGGGGTCCTCGGTCTGTATTCGATTCCATGTACGCGGGCTTCAATCGGTCGATGCTGACTGAATCCGGGCGGCCGTTGCGTTCAATGACGAAGTACTTGGCACTGCGGGAGATGACTTTGAATGGGCCGTCGTATGGTGCTTCAAGGGGCCGTTTTACACGGTCTACGCGCGTGAATACGTACGGGCACGACAGAAGATAATTGTCGACGTGACTTGTACGAGAAGTTACACGGGTAGGCGGAGCACGTATTTCTCGCATGAAGGCGCGGAGCCGGGAGACATACGGAGCTGTTTCAATCGCAGTCAGGGGTGTGGAGTCCGTCAGCAGTTCGGCGGGGAGTCGCAGAGTAGTTCCGTAAACCATATCGGCTGCTGTGCAGCCGATGTCCTCTTTTGCGGTATTGCGGATGCCGAGCAGAACCAGTGGCAGTTTGTCAACCCAGGATGCGCTGGATTCGGTGGCGACGAGTGCAGCCTTCAATTGACGATGGAATCGTTCAACAAGGCCGTTCGCGGCTGGATGGTAAGCCGTCGTCCGAAAATTTTCGCATCAAAATAGACGATTCAGTTCTGCGAAGAGGTGGGACGTGAACTGGGCTCCGCGGTCTGTTGTGATCTGGGACGGGACACCGTAATTCGCGATCCAACCAGAAACGAAGGTGCGAGCTACGGTTTCCGCAGAAGTATCCACTAGTGGGCACGCTTGGGGCCAGCGTGTGAATCTATCGATGCACGTCAAAAGATGAGTGCACCCACGGGATTTGGGTAATGGTCGACAAGATCAATATGTACATGCCGAAAGCGTCCATCTGGAAGTGGGAATTTTCCAGGGATAGAGCGGGTATGGCGATGTACCTTACTACGTTGGCAGGCAAGACACTGTTGTGCCCAACAACGAATGTCGTTCCGCATGCCATGCCAAACATAGCGGTCTGTGATGAGTTTTGTGGTTGCGCGTTTGCTCGGGTGGAATATTCCGTGCAGGCGCTCGAAAATCCGTCGTCTGTAATCCTTTGGTACAAAGGGACGTGGATTTCCTGTCGATGTATCACAATGGATACGTATCCGACTGCCTGGCACTGGTAAGAGAGCAAACTGCAGGGAAGCTTCGTAAGTGATTTTTGAAAATTCCGGGTCGTCCTCTTGCAGGGCGGCGATTTCCTCTAAGTCAATCTTCGTGATCTGGAAAATAGATGCGCGTGATAGGGCATCTGCCTCGACGTTGCTGGTTCCCTCGATGTACCTTACGTCAGTGGTGAAATGCGCGAGGTAGTCCAAGTGGCGAGTTTCCCGAGGCGAGTAGCGGTCGGCGGCAGCGCTGAGGGCGTGGATCAAGGGCTTGTGGTCCGTGTAGATGGTGAATTGACGTCCTTCCAGTATGTGTCGAAAGTGCTTTACTGCGAGGTACATCGCAAATATTTCTCGGCTGAAGGTAGAATACCTGGTTTGAGCCGGTTCAGCTTTCGTGAAAAGAAGAAGAGTGGTGCGCACTCGTCGTCAATGACTTGTTGTAGAACGGCACCAACAGCAACTTGAGAAGCGTCTGTTTTGAGCACAAGCTTCACTCTGCTGTCCGTGGAGAGATGAGCCAGCGAAGTTAGCGTGCTGAGGGATGCTTTGACTGATTGGAACGCGGCGATAGCTTCCGTTGTCATGTTGAACTTCTTTGGATTTCCCCTCAAAAGATCAGTTAACGGTCTGCATTTGTCCGCGCATTTTGGTATGAATCTGCCGTAGAAGTTAATGAATCCAAGGAATCGACGTAGCTGGCGAAGAGACGTTGGAGTTGGGTAGTCTTCAATCGCCGATATTTTCTGCGGAATGGCAGTGATTCCACGAGAATCGATTGTGTGTCCAAGAATTTCTAGGGCTGGTCGGCCGAATTGGCATTTGGCCGGGTTGATTACGACGTTGTATTCCTGAAGACGTTGAAAAACCAGTCGAAGGTGATCCATATGCTGCTCGTGGCTTTCACTAGCGACAAGAATATCATCGATGTACGTGAAGGTGAATGGTAGACCTCGCATGACTTGATCGATGAAGCGCTGGAAAGTTTGAGCGGCGTTTCTGAGTCCAAACGGCATGCGAAGGAATTCGTAGAGACCGAAAGGTGTAGTGACAGCAGTCTTCGGAACGTCGACGTCTGCTACTGGGATTTGATGATAGGCGCGCACAAGGTCGATTTTGGAAAAAATCTTTTTGCCGCAGGCGCTCAGGGAGAAATCCTGGATGTGAGGTATAGGATACCTATCAGGCACTGTGAGCTTGTTGAGGCCTCTGTAGTCACCACAAGGTCTCCAGTCGCCTGATTTTTTTAAAACCATATGTAGAGGCGATGACCATGGGCTATTAGAGGGTCTAATTATCCCAAGTTGTAGCAGTTGCTCGAACTCCGCTTTGGCAGTGGTGAGCTTGTCAGGAGACAATCGTCGCGGTCTTGCGTTCGTCGGCGGGCCGGTCGTGAGGATGTGGTGTGCGATCCCGTGTTGGATGTCTGGCGTGCAGCGCGATAGCTGGCTGATAGCCGGGTAGTCTCGAAGCAGCATTGCAAACTTGACGTCCGGTAGAGCGAGTTTCAGTCCGATCGAATTGATCGATGTCGCTTTTCCTGTGACGCGTACTGCGGATTTGTTGTCCAACATTTGTTTGCGCTGAACGTCGACTATTAGCCCGAACTCTGTTAAAAGGTCGGCTCCGATGATCGGCTGACAAACGTCGGCGACGATAAATGTCCATGGGAGATTTCTGCCCAAACCAAGGTTTGGCAGAATGAGACGCTGGCCATACGTTTTGATGCGTGTGCCGTTAGCCGCTTGTAGATTGACGCCAGTTGGTTCCATGCGGGTGCTTGCACTATGAGGTGGGATGACACTCACCTCCGCTCCTGTGTCAATTAGGAAACGTAGACCTGTTGGAGAATCATCAATGTAGAATAAGCGACTGACGGTGTGGCCAGCTGCAGCCGTCGCGATTACTGGCTGGCCTGCTCTTTTCCCGCCTTAGACTGACTGGCGTTGGGGAAAGAACAGGGCTGCACACAGTGCCTGGCGTCAGCACCAAACTGTTCATGGTACTTGCAGAAACCTGTGTTGGCAGCCTGGCGCGAAGCGTTTGCGCGGTTGTTTTGGGGACGAGGTTTTTGCTGTGGAAGTTTACGCTGTTGATACGTCGTCTGTATTGACAGTGCAAGACGTTCGATTGCGTCCTCGATTCGAGCAAAACGTTGGTCCGTTGGGGTTCGTGGCGTGTCATCGGTCACCAGATGTACTTAGGCGTTGCTTGTTTGGCACTCATGTACCTTGTCGGCGGCGAGTGCCAATTTCTCCAATGATGTTTCGCTTTCTTGTATGGCTACGAAAGACCTCGTGTGAGCAGGCAGGCACTTGATCCAAAAGTGCATTAGCACATCGTCACTGACATTGTTGCCGCCAGCGAGCGTGCGCATATGCCGCAACAGTTGCGAAGGTTTTCGATCGCCCAACTCCGTTATCTGGAGAAGTTGTTGCATGCGAGTTGCGTTAGACGTGCCGAAGCGTTGTAGAATGGCAGCCTTTAGTTTGTCGTAGGGATGGTCTAACGGTTTCGGATCCAAGACATCGATTACTTCGGATGCAACCTCCGTAGGAAGGTTGGCGGTAACCTTAGCAAACTTCATATCTTGTGATTTGATGCGATAGCTCTCGAACTGAGCTTCGACCAAAACAAACCACACTCGGGTTTGACATCCCGAAAGGTGGCAATCTGACGTTAGAGTTGATGGCGGCTTCGCCGCCAGACGATATAATCAATATAAAATGGAGGTGAAAAATTTGAAAACGGCCTCACCAGTTTGTAGCGGATAAGCCGAGCGTTACGTTAATAAGAATCGTTATAAGTGTTGCTAATTAATGTAAGTGTATGAAATTATGTATAAATATATATAATTATATTTATGCAAGAGAATACACTGTGTAACAACAGACTTAAGAAATCCTTGTGTTGTCCACTCGGATTATTGCTAACAATTAATTTGACCAGTTATTTCTTCCGCGGGATAATTGCTCGTCGTAGATGAGACAAGCAGTGAATTACCGAAAAGGGAAGAAATATTCTTGGTCAGTAATGTGAAACAATTAATTAGTGGTTCGGAACCAGGCAAGTTTTCAGACGTTCACGCTGTAGGAAGCGCAAGTGTGTGTTCAGTTGATTTAAACAAAACGACACACGGCATCATGATGGAAAACGTTTATGAAAATAAACTTACTTTTGGAATTATTAAGGAATTATATCAATTGGGAATAATTTCTACAGGCTAATAGCAGGGAGGAAGCAGTAGGGTGCTGTGCTCCAATAATCTCGAAGAATTGTCGACCAATCGAACCAAAATGTGTTCACCAGAGGGATTTTCTTTATCTGCAGAAGAATGAATCGCATACGGACCCAATCTGTGGCGGATAGATTTCGAGCCAATTACAGTGATGGTTCGTTATTCGAAGACACTACTTCTTCTTTTTCTTCTTCTTGATAGACGACAAGGGGTCAAGCCCTTGTAAGCCGCATCTCTTTATATCAGCAACCTAGTCCAGGAGAAACTCAGTTGAAGAAATCCTGTCCAGTGTTGTTCAGCTTCGCCGTGATTACAGGCAACACCTTATCCAAAAGTTGCTTGAATTGGTTTTCAGAGCTCGCTGAGATGACCTCTTCCGGAAGCGCATTCCACAAGTTAACAATTCTTGTTTAGAGCGTGAATCCCTGAGGTAGGCGTAGTGTCCTTCGCTTTTGCAGCTTTAGAGCATGGCCACGGGTTCTTGAGTCCGTCACGAGAAGGAAAAACTCACGCAGCTCGTCACCATAAGCTCCCAGTAATATGCGACTAGAATATAATGAAAGATTTCCTCTTCACCAGCACGGTGAGAGGTCATCGAAGTAAAATAGTACATCATTTAAGAAATAAGAATGTACATTTAAAAAAACATAATGTTTTATTAGTTTTTTAGTTTTACGTTTTTTTCATTTTTTGGTAGATTTTTAATATTTTGCATGTTAAAATAAAAAATGAGACATTTCTAGGCCTTGTGATAAATAAAGGATAGTTATATACTTAATGGTGTATAGAAAATGTTATCGAAGGCAATGCTAGGATTAATTTGTGTAAAAGCATTTCTAGGGTCCGGTAACCTGACACTTTAATGGCCAGTTATCGAGAGGATACTATCTGACCTCATGATATACTAATATATGCAGATATATAAGCAGATAACGGTTAAGGATATGTTTATATGGTAAACATGATTATAAAACGCACGGTTACGATGAAGATGTGTAACAAGATATCTAAGGGTCCGGTAACCTGACACTTGAGTGGCCAGTTATTCAGAGAATACCATAAGACATCATGATATACTAATATGTGGAGAAAGATGTGGAATTAGAAACCTGGGATCCCATGAGAGTATAGAATATCTAGAGAAGAGTTTATCTTAAGAATTTGGGAAAGTGAGTGAACGGTAAGAGTTTCTACAAGCGTTTTAAATTTTCCTGTATATGTGCATATACGGGAATGAAGAGGAAGAGAATTCCAAAGTTGTGCATATCTGATTGAGAAGAAGTTACTTCTAACTTTACCGCGAGAGAAAGGGATATTTAATAGCCTTGTTCGATTACGCAGATCATATTAAATATAATCGCGAAAGCGCATGCCAGACTGAAGCTTAACTCGCTGTTGAGTAATGATTCGGAAGAGAAGAAGCAAATTCAGACGAATTCTGCGTAGCCATAGTGGTTCGACACTCAGCAAATTACACCTTTCATGATAAGGCAGAGGGTTGGAATAACCCAAAGTTATTTTGGTGAAATTACGTTGAAGTCTCTCTGAGAGAAAAGAATCACGCCTCCCCATGTCGGAATATATGATATTACAATATACAAGAATTGGCAGGACCTTCATTTTATATAATGCAATTTTACTTTCACGTAAGAAGTATTTATGGTTAATTAAACCAAAGTTTTGTCATGCTCTCGTGAGGAGATGTCTTGCTTGTTCATTAAAGTTCAGAGAAGAGGAATACCTAAATCCGAGATCCCTAACTTCTGCAGAAGGAGTTATGGTTGAGCCATTTAATGTAAGTGTGTCACAGGTATTAAGCAGCGTAATCCCATGTAGTGTGTCTTAGGTGCCGAAAATTCTAATCCCCATTGTGCGCCCCAGCTTGATAGAGATGCAAGATCAGTGTTAAGGGATATCAGAGTTTGTGACATTCCATTAGGTGGAAATGATAGGACGACGTTTATGTCATCAGCGAAGATAAAGAGTTTAGAGTGGTTCACAACACTTTGCCGATCATTAACATAAATGAGAAAAAGAAGGGGGCCTAGAACGCTGCCCTGAATTACGCCACTTGGAATCGGCTGTTTAGGTGAGGTAACACCGTTAACGCTAACTGAAAATGTGCGATCATACAGAAAAGAATGAAACCAGCTTATTAATGAAAACCTACGTCTACTAAGAGCAGAAAGAAATAAGGTCCAACAGACTGCAAGGCGTTGTGCAAACGACTATTGGACTGAAGTTAGCTTCAATATCCAAAAAGCTGCGGATACCGGCAATTTTCACGGCATGTATGATGGGATCAAGACAGCCATTGGCCCAAACAAACTTAAAACGGCTCCCGTTAAGTCTTTATCTGGTAAGCCGATTGTAGACAAAACTCAGCAGATGAAAAGATGGGTAGAGCACTTCTCCTCCCTCTACTCTAGGGACAGTACGGTTCTACCACATGCACTTGAAAATGTCGAACGGTTGCCAACCATTGAATATCTAGATACCCCTCTTACTCTCGATGAGCTTAATAGGGCAATCGACCGCTTAGCGAATGGGAAGGCCCGTGATGACGACGGAATTCCACCTTAGCTCATCAAATGCGGTAGAGCAGCATTATTACAGCCTCTTCACCATTTGCTCCTTCAGTGCTGGCAGGAGTGGGTGTCCCACAAGAGATGCGAGACACAAAGATCATCACGCTATTTGAGAATAAGGGTGACAGAGACGACTGCAACAATTACACAGAAATCTCCCTTCTGAATGTTGTAGGCAAATTGTTTGCTAAAGTCTTACAGATCCGGCTGCGAGTTCTAGCTGATAGAATTTACTCCGAATCTCAATGTGGCTCTCGCAAGGACAGATAATTCGTTGACATGATCTTCTCCCTACGACAACTTCGAGAAAAGTGTCGGGAACAGCGTATGCCATTAAACGCTGTTTTTATTGATTTAACTAAGGCATTCGACTACGTCAGCAGGAAGAGTCTCTCCGAAATGCTCGATCTGATAGGCTGCCCCCCAAGGCTGCTGAGACTCGTTATTTCGTTCCACTCAGGCATGAAAGGCTCAGTCCATTTTAACGGTTGCTGTTCAGAAGCATTCGAAATTCGCGTCAAACAAGGATGTGTTCTTGCTCCCACGCTGTTCGGCATTTTTTGCTCTGCTTCTGAAGCACGCTTTTAAGACGAGAACAGAAAGCATATACATACGCACGCAAAGTGATGGCAAGCTTCTCAACCTGACCCGTTTGAGAGCACAAACCAAAGTACGGGATGTGATAATCCGTGACCTGTTGTTTGCCGACGAAGTAGCCTTCATTGCTCACTCCCAAGAGAACCTACAGTCGCTAATGGACTGTTTTTCGTCAGCATGAAAAGACTTTGGTCTAACAATCAGCATGAGCAAGACCAAAGTCCTTTGTCAAGGGACTGTATCGCCAACAACCATCACTTTGAAAACTGCAGCTCGAACCAGTACATCATTTCACATATCTTGGTTCAAACATTGCGGATAACCTCTCGCTAGACACGGAGATTTATAAGCGGATTGGCAGAGCAGCTGTCATTTTGTCCCGATTGAACTCTTGTGTTTGGGGTAACCGCAAGCTGACTGTGAAGACAAAGATGATGTTATACAGCGCGTGCGTACTAAATGCTTCACTATACGGCAGTGAAACCTGGACCACCCACGCAAGACACGAACATACATATATATACATACATATACATACATATATATGTATGTATATATGTATGTATGTTTGTATGTATGTATGTATGTATGTATGTATGTATGTATGTATGTATGTATGTATGTATGTATGTATGTATTTATGTATGTATGTATGTATGTATGTATGTATGTATGCATGTGTGTATATATGTTAGTATGTATGTATGTATTTAGCCATATGCTGCGTAAGCAACAGCTTTGCATTCTATCAGATCTCACCGTTTCTACCATTTCCCAAGATACTTGCAGAATTCGCGTTCTATCGGCAACTTCCCACTCTTTTTCTCTGCTCTCTTGAAGTTTTAGAACCCTTATGAAACACCTCTTTCCCGTTGACCACATCGTTCATTGATTAAGAGGAATATCGCGGATCCAACTGCTACTATCCATCTGACTTGACCCGCTCGGATAATCTGACCTCATCACACCAACTCAACATGGTCCCTGCACTGCACTCCTTGTTGTAGCCCCTGTTTCTCTCCACGGCTGGTCAGCTACCCTCGCATCCTCTTCCTTCGTCCACACTTTCATTCTCGGCATCATTTCATCGCGTCCATTTTGCAGTCGCCTTCTACTCCTCCTCCTATGTGCTGTGTTCACTTGTTGCCTAGCCATATTTTTACACAGAAGCTGCGTTTTCTAATGATCCTCGCTGTCTCGTTTGCCATCAGAGTGATTTCTAATTCTTCTGATTCTGTGTTATTACAAAGAACATACATATTTCTTGGTCGTTATTTTCCTAATTTCGCTATTTTCTCAAGTTCTGTTTACTCCATCAATACTAATACCTGTGTCATCATTTCATTAAATCCTTTTTTATCCATTATTCCTTCATCTATGTGCTGTTGTTATTGACCAATCTTTTCTTTCGTACACACACCTTGTCTGTCCTTTCGTTTTTCACCGATATGCTTTTGCATTCATGTCTGCACCCAACTCCATTGCCCGTCAATCGATTTACTGCGCCAAGCTCTTGGTTTTTGATCAATAATTCATAAATTGGTTTGATTGTCACGTGTTTTTCTTTTACGTTGGACGGTTAAGGGATGATCCGCGTGTCGAATCTGCGAGGTAATTTCAGCGGTGTGCATCGATCATAGGGCGCGGTGGCGTCTGGGACTCGGTTAAACCAAGCCGTTGAATGAGACATAGAGGCGGAATATGCTGCTGTTTTCCGAGCGTAAGCGTTTAAATGGAGTAAATTGATGTATCAAATCATTAGCCTGATCCAGGCGAAGTACCTCACAGTCGTAGACTTCACATGGTCTAAAATACTGTCGGGTTGACCAGGCCTAGAAGGAATTGAGGAGTGAAACTACTAGTGGCAGTGAGTTCAACATTTTCACGAATGATGCTCAGTCTAATCACTTTATCACGATACTTTTAACTGAGAAGCCATCCATACCGAGTCTGCAGGCACTTTAAGTACTGCTGTTGTTGTTAGCCTCCTTCAGCCGATGTCGACCTTGGATGTACATCACAATCGCATGAATGTTCATGTTCTCCAGCTTTTTGAATGAATAAACAGTCCGATTCGGGGGGAACAATCACTCCTGCAGCGATGGCAAAGATAGTCAGGACTCGGTTGTATTGCATCAGTTGCACGCCGGCGGCGTGATCCGCGTTCTGCAGCCAAGAATTGTATCTGCTACTCCCAACCTTGCAGACGACGCTTTGCACAATGCCTCCAAAATGAGCTGTCAAGAGCAACTCGCCGCGTAAATAACAAGAGCTTTCATATCTCCTGCAAACGTCTTTGTACCGCATGTGCCTTGTGCCCAATGGTCGACTTCCTAATTGCAACTTACCATAGAGTAGATCTTTTGGAATACGACTATTTTCCATTCTGTAGACATGACCAAGCCACCACAGGCGGCGCTGTCAAAATAGGGTGAACATGCTCTGTAGACCAGCTTTCGAAAACACTTCAGCGTGAGCAAATCTGTCCGTCCACGATACGTTCAAGATACGACGGATGCTTCGTAGATGCAAAGCATTCAGCTCCCGTTCGTGTATTGCGTGGGTGGTCCAGCTTTCACTGCCGTACAGTAAAACGCTTAGTACGCACGCAATGTATACCATCATCTTTGTCTTCACAGTCAGCTTGCGCGATCGCCGAATTCGGCTTCATGAACTTCATCGATGCTTCGAGTCGTAGACGGAATAGTTAAAAAAACGATGGATTAGAATACGTGCATAAAAAAGTAGCCAAACGGTTTTTTTGGATGGGCGATACTAGCAGCGAAAGCTGACGTTCTCTGTGTATTTCCACGCTTAATTTGATCCGAAAAACCGCGTCTGCTTGTGGAAGAATGGTTTCCAATTGGGTCCCCTTCAACCTAGTTAACATAACCACAGCCGTTTACCCGTCTGCCGGCGATGAATTCTGGTAATTTATTTTGAACAATAGGAGAAGCCTCTCTGTGTCAGGCTGTAAGATGGAACAAACGCTGACAAATTACTTTTATTCGCCCGGGCAGTGATATCGATTATGTGAACGAGGACTTTGTGTTTCGCGATCGTGAAGCGAGACACTTGTGGTCAACAGATTTGCAATTGTTTAATTAGCGTAATCTTGTTTATGTGATCCGCTGATACAGAATCAAAGAGCGATGCAGCGAATTACTTCAACGGCAAAGACTAACGGTTTGGTCGTTGATCCCGTATAACCAATCACTTGATAAGTTCCCATTGATATAGTTGGCTCCAAGCTGGCCTGATGACGACCTTCTGGTTTGTTTTATTTTTGAATGATTTCGTTGTCAGTAACACATTCTTTCAAACGAAACCACAGCTCAAAGTCTCATATAACATCCTCGCTCAAAGCATTGGCTCGATCATATTCTTGTTAGGCGCACTAATATAGGAAGCATACTCCTCACCAGATCATATCGAAGCGCAGACTGTGACACCAACCGTTCGCTGGTTTGTACAAAACGAGAGCTTCCCCAGTCGATATTTCACCGCACTAAATTATCTGCTAATCTTAGGATAGACGTCACTCGCATGTGCGAAATTAATCTAGCTGCGCGATTTGCCAAAACCTTCACAGCCGAGTTCAATAAGACAACCTTACTTTAATGGGCTCCAGAAAACTGGGAATCGATATGAAGCTGCATATGCCGAGTCGCACTTTCCAATTTCGGTCTGAAAAAAGCTCGAACGAGCGACTGGTTCGAAGCAAATTTTCTGAGATGATTATTGTGTTGGATGAGAAACGGTCAGCATTCTTAAAGTTCAAATGTATGACAAAATATGAAAATTTACGACTTCTGAGAGCAGCTAGAAATATGGTCCAACAGACTGCAGGACGATATGCAAATGACTTTTGGACAGAAATTAGCCTCAGTATCCAAAAGCTGGGGAAGCTGGAAATTTCCACGGCATGTATGATGGGATCAAGATACCCATTGGTCCAAACGAAGTTAAAATGACTCCCACTAAGTCTGTGATTAGTAACCCGATTATCGACAAAACTCAGCAGATGGAAAGATGCATAGAGCACTTCTCCTATCTTAACTCTTGGAACATTACGGTTTCAACGCATGTATCTGGAAATGTTTAGCAGCTGCCGACCATTAAATATCTAAACACTCCCCCTACTTTCGGTGAGCTCGATAAGGCAATCGACCGCTTAGCAAATGGGAAGGCGCCTGGTGACGACAAAATTCCACCTGAGCTCATCAAATGCGGTAGAGCAGCATTATTACAGCCTCTCCACCATTTGCTTCTTCAGTGCTGGCAGGAGGGGAGTGTCCCAAAAGAAATGCGAGACACGAAGTTCATCACGCTATTCAAGAATACGGGTGATAGAGGCGACTGCAACAATTACAGAGAAATCTCCCTTTTGGATGTTGTAGGCAAATTGTTCGCTGAAGTCTTACAGATCCGGCTGCAAGTTTCAGCTGATAAAATTTATTCCGAATCTCAATGTGGCTTCCGCAAAGCAAGATCAACCGTTGACATGATCTTCTCCCTGAGACAACTTCGAGAAAAGTGTCGGAAACAGCGTGTGTCAATATACGCTACTTTATTGATTTAGTGAAAGCATTCGAGTAGATCAAGAGGGAGGGTCTTTTTAAAATGCTTGATCAGATAAGCTGCTCCAAAGACCGCTCGAACTTATTATTTCGTTGCACTCAGGCATGAAGGGCTCAGTCTATTTCAACGGTCTCGGTTCAGAAGCCTTTGAAATTCGTCGAAGCGTCAAACAAGAGTGTGTTCTTGCTGCCACACTGTTCGGCATTCTCTCTGTTCTGCTTCCAAAGCGCGCTTTTAGGATTACAACAGAAGGCGTTCACCTACGCGCGCGAAGCGACGGCAAATATTTGAACCGGTTGAGAGTACAAAATAATGCACGAGATGTGCTAATCCGTGACCTGTTGTTTGCGGACCATACAACCATCATTGCTGACTCTCAAGAGAACCTCAGTTCGCTAATGGACTGTTCTTCGTCAGCATGCAAAGACATTGAGCTAACAATCAAAAGGACCAATATTAAAGTCCGTCATCAATGGATTGTATCACCTCCAGTCATCACTGTTCCGAATGGTCAGCTAGAACCAGTACATCATTTCACATATATTGGTTCACCCGGTGCGGATAACATCTCGCTAGATACGGATAATGATAAACGGATTGGCAGAGCTGTCATTATATCCCGATTAAACTCTGGTGTATGGAGTGAACGGAAGTTGACTGTAGAGATGATGGTATACGTACTGATACGTATCTTGAACATATCGTGGATGGACAGAGAGACCAACACTGAAGTGCTTTTCAAAGCTGGTCTACAGAGCATGTTCACCCAATTGCAACAGCGACGCCTGAGGTAGCTTGGTTATCTTCACAGAATGGAAAATGGTCGTATTCCGAAAGATTAATTCTATGGTGAGTTGCAATCAGGAAGTCGACCATTGGGCAGACCGCACTTGCGTTTAACAGAGGGATATGAAAGCTCTTGTCATTGAACCCACGAGTTGGGAAGAACTTGCTCTTAACCGCGCATATTGTAGGCATTGTGTAAAGCGTCGTTCGCATGCTGGGAGGTAGCAGATACAGCTCTTGACTACTGAATACAGATCATGCCGCTGGCGTGCAACTGACGCCCAACGACCGAGTTTAGCATGTCGTTGCCTATTGTTCCATCCGTATCAGACTGATCAATCATTCGGAAAGCTTTAAAACATAAAACTGATGTACCTCTATGGTCGTCATGGACGGAATAAGGCCAACAGCTCTCGTTCTGATGATGTTAATTATAGCTTTCTGTTATTTTCTTTCTGTCACCTTCTGTAGCGTCCCTGCTAAAATCCATTCCCTTTTGCGTATATCTTTTTAGGACCCAGTACTTCATGACATGTTGAGGTCACCACTTCTTTTACTTTCTGCCACTTCTGTTATATCGTCTTTTCTTCAAGCAGCCCTTTCAGGACCTGGAACTTGTTGAAAAATTTGACCTCAAACCATTCTTTCTTCCCAATATCTTTCAGCCTAGCGGTGTTGTAGCGGTGTCGTTGGCTAGACTCTTCTATCCAGATTTTCTTTAACTTCAGCTCCAACTAAACTACAAGAAAATGATAATCGGAAGCAAGGTCATCTGCACGTCTAAGGCATACATCTTGAAGAGTGCGTCGGAACTTGTTCTCGAAGCACACGTGGTCGATCTGATTTTCTGTCGTCAGATATGGCGACACCAAGAAGATAAAGAAGAAGAATGAATTTATTCGTGTTCACGATTTTTCAGCAAGGTCGCCTTGTGTTGGAAAGTACTTCATCCGATGACCAGATTGCCCGCGCGCATGGGTCGACGATTCTCTTCCCGTTGTCAATCATCTCGCTCAGCTCTTGCTGCCCCATGATCTCCTCATACTCTCGATTATCACTGCCAATCTTGGTGTTGAAGTCACCCCTTGTCATGACGATGTCACCCTTTGGTCTGTCTCGCATGATAGTTGACAGTCTGTTGTACAATCTTCCATCTCCGCATCTTGATTGTCGTTCTTCGGAGAGTATCACTGGATTATGTCCATGTTGATCCTCTTATTGTTTGTCTAGAAGGAGGCTGTCATGAGCCGTGGTCCCTGCGCCTCCCAGTCTCTATCTTGCGAAGTACAGGGTGAACTCCATGCAGGGGTTGAAGAATGGTTAATATCCCTTGCGATGTACGTTAGAGTAAAAAATGAATTATTCGTATCGCAGAGAATCAGTCCTCGGACCTCTTTTGCTTTTATTATATATAAACGACTTACCTACTCTAGTGCAGTCGTCCGTGTTTATTTTCAGTGATGATGCGAAGATTTAGCGCAGAATAAACTCCACAGCCGATAGGCAGATCCTGCAACAGGATCTTGATATGATATATACCTGGTCTCTAGACAACTAGATGCCACTGATTGCTACGAAATACAGCTTATTGTCACTCAAAAGCAAGTTAATCAAGTTGAGCATTAAGTTAATATTATCTAGGTCGTACTGTTATTAAACACGAGTCCTCCGAAAAAGATTTAGGCTTGATTATCAAATCTGACTTAGGAAACTCAATGCAATGTCGGAAGCAACTTAGGTCTCCTTAAAAACGTCCTGGGTTCGTTTGACCCCAGCGTTGTCTGCAAATTGATTTCAACCTACATCCGCGCTCATATTGAATATTCTATACCGGAACGGGATCCTCGGTTGGAAAAAGATACTCAGCGCAGAGCGTCACGAACTCGTCCCAAGACTTTCTTATTATCCATACGAAATGAGACTTAAATTATTAAAATTACATTCAGCACAATACAGGCGAAAACGAAGAGCACTAACCTTCACACACTAACACACACACAATTTCGTGGTGACCAATCTAAACTTTACCAGCAGCATACCACGTTGAAGTGCCGCAAATATACATTTTCCGTTCGCAATGTGCAATTGTGGAACAGTTCATCTACTCACGTGGTACAATCCAGAACCACAGGAGTTTTCAAGTTACCACTAGATGCCCACATGTACAAGTATTTTTTTCACTTTTGGCACTAATCTCTAACAATATTTTAGTATTTTTACCATCTGCACCGATGTAGATTTTTGTGGGTCCTGTAAAGCCTAGCTTTGGTACCGGCACATCATCCATGAATAAATCTGACTTGGAAGGAATCAGGGTCACTCCATGGATATGTGCATCATCTTCCTGCTTGTGGCCCAAGTACAACTATAAGTCACCCGAAGTCAGTTGTATCTGCCAGGCACCAATCCATATTCAGTCACTGAGGTTATACTTCATCATCTCTGCAGCCATTTTGACTGTCCATCCCGGCTCCTACAAGGTCCGGACGTTCAATTTGGAGATGGAAGTGGTGGTCCTGGTGGAGACGATGATCATTGGCCTGACGAATTCCAGATTACTCTGGCTTTCCCCGTCCGACGCCATACACCTTCCAGCGAGGGTATCATATTCTCTCAGGTCCGTGTTGTCTGATGTTGGCGTTTCTGCAGCTTGCAGATTTTTCACAAGGTGGGGTAGCTAGCCCACGCTCATACCGTCATCCTGTGGTGTGGTAAAGTATTAACTTTTTCAACCACAAATCCTTGAATCCTTGAAACTCCCACCTTCTGCAGTCGTGCTTGTGACCGTTCCTGGCGGAGTTTGAACTGAACGTATCTGATTACAAACATTCATATTTTCCATCTTCTATCCATGTGCAATTTTCATAATTGTAATCGACTCCTCTCGAAATATATATGCATCTATTTTCAATTAATCATCAAACAATACTCCGTAGACCGTATCAAAATCTTACTTAGTAACCGGGTCAGTTCTTTTCGTTATCGCGAGTTATAATGAATCCGGCTATCCAACTTTCCCCAGAATCCATTAGACAAATCTGCCTAAATTCAACCACGTATTAATATTTGAATGAACATTCAGTAAAAGTATTTTATGACGATAATAATATCCCATCTACAGACCACATCGGTTCAATTGTTCCCGGTGGCAATCCGCATCCCTGTCGCTCATCGAGAAACGTTCACTCATAAGGGAAGCGAATCGCTTGTCAATAATCGGCTTGACGTCAGTAGTTGTCGCACATCTGTGTCAGCAAGTTACAGGATATGAAACCCTGATTTCGCTAGAACATCGCCTCAATAATTCTTGCTAGCTTCTCGTTTATTATTCTTCAGTGATTCGCAGCATTCGGAATGATGAAGACATGCCTGGTGTGAAAGTGATCGAACAAGATCAAGCGCAGATTGAGATGCTCGAACGAGTGTACAGCAAAGCAACCTAATAATCGTATGCTGAGCTTAGAGCTGGGCCTAAACACGTTTAAGGTATCGGTAGAGACTCTGGTCACCGCTCAGAATTTTCAGTTGTCCTGTATATGTTTTGATAAAGCGGAACCACTGACTGTATTACCATTAAGTTGCCTAACAGATATTCGGCATTCTACTAGCCTCATTCCCCACACCCCTTCGTTGATGTGAAAAAATTAAAATCGTTGACATGTCATTTATTCGCCATGACCATGAACAGAGAGGATTCAAAGTGATTCAAAGTGATTCAAAGTTGTGATGGTCTAAACAGCATTTAGCTTAACAATAACCATAGGATGGAGTTATGAGCCATATACAATAAAAAAGATGAACAGAAAAACTCATGTAGTGCAAATCGTATAAAAATTTGGGTTGTCTCTCATGTATTTGTCCAAACTAGCTTCCGAGTTGGCTGAGTGTGTAACAGTGGAGGGGAGGGTGTTGCATGTGAAACTTACACGTACAGCATACGAATATCTTCGATAGTTCAGTCTTGAAGTGGGATTAAGCACTGTAAGTTCATGTTTCCGACTGGCACGGGGTGGCGAGCGTGTGAAAAGTTTGAACAAGGAATGGTTAGGGACGTGCATAATATTGTACATCAGTATGAGGTCACCTTTTAGTCGACGACAGCGAAAGTTGAAAAGATTGTGACTCCTAAAATTTTCTTCATATGATTAGGCAGCTATTCCGGGTACAAGCTTTGTGGTTCGGTGGTAAATACGCTGCAGAAGATTGATGTCTTCCTGAATTCAGGGTGACCATGCGTAAACAGCGTACTTCATCGCTGGTCTCAGATATGTGTTTATAAAAAAGGGGTTCTGACTGATTGAAAAATCTGCCAAACATTCGTCACAATAACGCCAATACTTGTGACGCCTTTTTGTAAGCCGTATTGCACTGCAATGAAGCCTTTAGACTTGAACTGGTCCAAACTTCCAAATACTTCTCTTCAGTTGACCAAACGAGTTGGTGGGACCCAAGAGTGTAGTGGTAATTTACAGTATTTCCAATGTTAAACACCTTGCACTTTTGGAAGTTGAAGGGTAGGTTGCTTTCCAGAGACCATTCGTGCAATGTGTTCAGATCCTTCTGCAAAGTTCCACAGTCATCATTTGTACGCATGCTTCTCCAAAGCTGTATATTTTCTGCAAATAACATAATTTGCATTTAAAACGCTCGACAATGTCGTTTGCCTAGATCAAAAACAAAATCGGTCCGAGGAATGAACAGTGAGGCACCCCGCTCGTGATTCTAAATGATTTTAATTAGGCGCCGTCCACTCTGACTTGGGCACTCCTGTCGCGTAAATATTGTCCTAGCCAAGCAAAAAGTTTTCCCGTTATCCCATGCAATTTAGGTTTCTGGATCAAAGTACTATGATTGACGCAGTTAAAAGCCTGTGAAATGTCTAAAAAACATGCGTGGATGGATTAACCATTGTCCACACACTCAGTCCAGCCGTTTAAGGTGAGCTAGATGTTAGATAGACATGAGTGATGTTTTCTTAAACCGTGCTGTTTGAACGCAAGCAGTCTATTGTTTTCGAGGTGAAAGGCGATCTTTACCGCAACTTAACTCTCTAGCACTTTAGAAATTACTGGCAACAACGTAACTAGTCTATAGTTCTCAACGTCAGATTGACTCCCGGTCCTTGTAGATTGGTGTGTTGATGCCAGAATTCCATTCCGCGGGAAGGATACTATTTTCGAGCAAAATTTAGAATAACGTGCTGAGTGGACCACACAATGAGGATGCGCATCGTTTGAGGATGAAAGGAGTGATTCCATCTGCTCCTGGTGACTTTGCCGTATTCAAACGAAAAAGTCTGAGCATGAGACACTCATTGTTTATTGAGATTTTATTTAGTATTTCATTCGGAAAGCTGATCGCAAGCGGCTTAAGATGCAGTGATTCCTTGGGGCTATAAACTTTGCAGTAGTTACCTGCAACAACTTCGGCTGCCTCAAACGCAATCGTAGTTAGACCATGATGTGTACGTAGTGCTGTGATTCCTGTTTCCCAATTATCTGGCATCTGATTCTGGACATAGTTTCTCCATGCATCGTTGCGTATCCTTATCTACTTCCTTGTGCGGCTTCTCAACGTGAAGGTAAATCGTTTTTTCGCTGTTTTTGGCACGAACATGAAATGTAGGTTTATTTCATCACACAGCTTCTCTATGAAGTTTACCCAAGAACGATAGACGTCTATGGTGTCTGGTTTTCAGCCAGGAATCGTTCGAAGAGAATTGTGAAGACTTCTAATATCCATTTGTAGTTTGTTTTGTTGATGTCATTCATTCTCTCAGCTTAAAACAACATAATCGAATAAGAGGAACAGATGGTCGCTAGAACCCAAAGGAGATATGTAGCTCAGATTTCCGACGGCATGTTCCTCACTCGTTAGTATTAGATCCAGGACAGATGGCATGTTACCATCTCTATATCTAGTGTTATCGAAGACGTGGTTATAAAAAGGAATATCGAGGATCAGTTCTTGAAACGCATCGTCGAGCGAATTCGTCGAAAGAGCGTTTTTCTTCATCAAGTTTGGAAGGTTGAAGTCTCCCATAAACAGGAGTGGCGTTCGAAATCTGACAGCCAGGAGTCGACTTTCCTGGAGTACTTCAATATTGTGCGCATCACTTGCGCTTAGAGCCCGATAAATTACGCCAACAATGCAATCATCTGCTGTTGTCAGTTTCATTGAGCACCACAGAGTATCCTGTATGCGTAGGTCAATATCGTCAATTCTTCTGCAGGATAACTGTTGGTTGTAGTAAAGTGCTACGCCAACGCCGACTCCCGTACGGTCTTGACGAAGAAGAGACATTCATTTCAATGCCAATTCATCGTCTGTTAAATAAGGTTTAAACCATGTTTCGGAAATTGCAACTAAGTCCGGTGAGTGCTGTGTACATACGGTATCAACCTCCCGTATTTTGTTGCTCAGACACCACGCGTTTGTGTAGAGACACTTTATGGTTTTATGGGTTAACAATGATGGGCAATGTGGAAGACTAGTTTTAGTTCTAAGCTTTGATATGTTTGGCAAAGATTGAGGGTTAGTATGCCTAAATTCTAAGTTCTGAGTTCTGAGGTCAGTTCACAGTATACAACTGAGGCGTTGAAGTCGTTTCTACTTTTACGACTCGGTTTGAGTCGGACACAGATAGTTTTTTGGAGAGCTAATTAAAATGACTTGACTTGGGCTCATGAGTGTTATATCGTCTGTAGGATCTAGTTTATTTGTTTTTGGAGCACTCATCCTGACACCACTTGGTGGCTTGCGACTGTTTTGAGTTCATTGTGTTCGAATTAAATCGGTCATATTGCTAGTCAGAAGGAGTAGCTTTGAATTGTAGCCAAAACCTTCATTGCCGTGTGATCACGGATCCAGTCATCGTGTTACGGGATATACTCTGGTGCTCATTCCGAGTAGCTAACAGCGAAAACTGTGTATTCTTAGTAGTATATTGTCCACCGTCTGCACAGGAAGGTTCTAATCTGGGCCTAATCGACAAAATTCTCATTGCTACTTACAGATACACTGGTGGATTTTCGATTGGGATTCGAAAATTCAAGGTTTCAAGGATTTATGGGTGAAACAGTTGTTACTTTACAACACCACACAGTGACAGTATGGATGGAAACATGGAAAATACAATAGTTTAAAAGCAGTAGAAAATATTGAATGTAAGGCTCATGAATGATCCTCGTTTGCAAGTGCAAGTGAGTCCACCACAGTTTGGGGTGGGGAATTCCAAAGAAAAATGGCGCTGACAATCAACACGGGATCTTGGAACGTAAAGGGTTAGGGTAGGTCACTTTCCCGTCACACAATTCAAGTGAGTTTTTGTTAGTTATCCTTTAGTAGCCACATTTATATAGGTCAAAATGATGTCGCGTCGTATCCTCCATTGGGTAAAGTCGCATAGACCCAGACGTCGCATTTTTCCAGTTTACGGAACATTGCGAAGACCCATCACTAAATTTGCTGCTCTATGATAGATTTTATCAAAAAGCGCACCCAAGGAGCCCAGACCTCTACCTCGTACTCCATCGTAGGGCAAAAGTATAAATTCATTATCATTGGTAACGTTACCAGAGAGAATGTTTCAAATATTCCTCGAAAGATACTCAACAATCTGCTGGCTCGTCGATATATATTCTGGCAGTGCACTGTGCTCTTCATGTTTCCGCTAATCCACACTCCAAGATCTCCTTCTAACGAGCTCCATGCTAGGTTTTCAGTTCCCAATCGTTATGTCGAAGAAACATTCTTGCATCTTACATTTCTGTATGTTGAATGACATGTCATTAACGGCTGCCTAATTCGACATGCTGTCCAATTCCATTTTTCAGTTTCTCACAATCCTCTGCAGAACTAATTGTGGTCCAAATTGTTACATTATTCGCGAACAGGACCATTTTGGACCATATGAGGGTGAAGGGGAAATCGTTTATGTATAACAGAAATAGGAGCGGGTCAATCACAGATCCTTTTTAGACTCCGCTGGTGGTTTGAACGCTTGGAATAGCACTCTGTTAGCATTATCTGGGGCGTCGCGATCTGACAGATAGTTGCACAACCATGAGTGAGTGGTTCACATAGTCCTGAATGCATCAGTTTTTGGAGAAGCAAATGATGATTGACTCTGTCAAAGGCTTCTGAAATGTCTAGGTAAATGACGTGGATGCAAGAACTTTTATCTATCGTCCAGTCGTCTAACGCAATGAGAATATTTGTGAGACAAGATCGGTGAGATCAAAATCCATGCTAGCTGTTGAAAAGAGATTATGCGGTTCAAAGTGTACAACCATTCATCTCGATAGTATACGTTACATGACGTTAGCAATAACAGATGAAACTGTGAGAGGACGATAATTTGCAGCGTTTGATCGGCAGCCACATTCGGAAATAGGTGTTATCACGCTGGGCTTCCAATCTATTGGTACCACTCCCTTAAGCATCGGATAGCTAAACAGGCTGGAGAGCGGTTCACTCTAATTTATCTAATCTACAGAGTTGTACCATTCAACCAGAACACTCCCTAGAACACGCATTCGGTGAGTTGTTGGACGATATTCCTATTGAAAATTACGTTGCAAGCCAAACCCAATACCGCGAAACCGATGTACCTTCACTCTTGTAATTCAAGATAATTCAAGGTTTTTAATGGTCTAAAAAGCAACAAGCTTAATTGAAAATTATGTGTATAAGTAATATAAAAAATTAAACAGTATATAAGTGTTCTGGAAACTAATAATGCAATAAAAATTTGTGTAATTTCGTTTCAAAGTCATGCAAGTTAGTCGTGTGAGCAACGGTTGGAGGTTAACTGTTCCAAGTAAAACAGACACGGACAGAGAAAAAATACCTTCTACAGTTCAGGCGGAAATGGGGTACGACTATCACATATTCATGGGTCCGATAATTCCTCGTATTTTTTCGCATGAAAAAATGCTGTAATGGTTGGTCCGGGGCATGGAATGTTTTGTAAAGTAAGATAAGGTCTCCTCTGATTCGTCGATAGGGGAAAAACGAACAGATTCAGTTGAGCTATCCTTTCTTTATATAGTTTGTTTCGGATGCTGAGAACTAGTTTCGTTGAGCGGTGATAGATTCGCTGCATAAGTTTCACATCCGTCTTAAGCCACGGAGACCATGACTGCACATCGTATTGCATGACTGGTCTCAAGTATGTATTCATGATCCTTGGGCATATCTTGGGCGAAAATTTCCCAAATACACGTTTGAGTAGATTGAGAACACGTGTTGCTTCAAAGGCATTGTTAGTTTGAAGTGATGTTTTTAAACTGGAGCTTATCCAGACACCCAAATATATTTCCTTACCTCGATTTTTGAAGACATGCGAACTTAATTGATTTGTGAACTCTACTCGATTCCCCACATTCATGATTCTGCATTTTTTGAAGTTAAACGGCAGTTTGTTCTTTAACGACCAGCTGTAAAGCCTATCCAGCTTTTTTTGTAATAGCAGACAGTCTTCTGGACTACGAATGCTGTGCCAAATCTTTATGTCGTCCGCAAATAACGAATTGTTACATCGAACAATTTCCGGTATTCCATTGACATAAACCAGAAAGAAGATCTCGTTTTTGCAAAAAATGAACACGACATTGATAAAGATGTTTAAAAATGTCCAATGAAAATAAGTGATCATGTCGTCCTCCAGTTTGACTATCTGTTTAAACCTGTATGTCCAAATGATGCCTGCAAAACAGTTAGTAGGATCAACATTATGGCTTTGAGTGATGCTCTTGTGTTAGGAGGGCACCTTCTGTCGCATAGACATTGAATGAACTATCGATTATTCGACCAATCAAGATCGATGGTGAGTTCCAATCGTGATTTTTATCAACTGTGATATTCACACATTTGCTCTTTGCATTCGATAAATAGACGAGTTGAGTGACGGTTGCGTTTTTTCTGACCACACGGGCTGGGCCAACAGTAGTACAGCACATACATAACAACTTGGTGACGGGGTGTTTTCCATGATGTCCGCTAAATGAGGAGTGTCACTTTTACAAAAGTTGGTTGAACGAATACTCCAGATAAAAGAAGGAAATTCTTCTGCGAATGATCTCAAATCTCCATCTACCGAAGCTCTCATGTCATCTATAATGGAATTTAACTTTGACCCGGAAAATAGTGTGACTTTTGACACGTAGTTCCGGCGTTATGAAGATATATTCCGAATAGACCTTAAGGACCTGAAAGATGACTGCAAAGTTCGACTGCTGTTGCGTAAATTGGGTGCAGCGGAATTAGACAAATATTGCAATTTAATTCTGCCTCAGAACCCACGCGACCGTACATTTGGTGAGACAGTCGAATCGCTCAAGCAATGTTTTGGTGATCAATCGTTTCTCTTCAGTATTCGTTACCGCTGTCTCAATTCAGTCATGCATGAAACAACCGATTTTGTGACACATATAGAAGACGTTAATAGAGAGTGTGAACGCTTCAAATTGCGCTCCCTGATAGACGATCAATTTATATGTCTCATTTTAATCAGCAGTCTGCGATCCTCGAAATTTACTGAAATTCGGACTCGCTTACTGAATCGTCCAGAGCAGGATCCGACTATAACACATCAAGCAATCGGATGAGAACACCGCGTCTCTTGAACATTAGAAACGACTCTGCTCTCGTGCAATCGACCCATCACGACAATTTTACAATCCAGGCGGTACATTAACCAGAAAAGAAGAACACTGAACAACCGTCGTGCGGACCAGGAGATTGGCATGTTCAGTCACGACAACTTTATTTGCGGAATCACAAGTGTGGCTTCCAGTAAAAGCGGCCACTGCTCCTGGGTGGCTATGACGATTTCAATGGCAACATTTGAGACACTTTGAAACAAGAACGATCGGAAATTCTTGCCAGGCACGACAATCGAGTCAGCTGTTTGTGAGTCTCTGAAGATGGCATGGCTGTTTGCACCGGTTCGTGGAAGATTTTTTTCCGGATATGGAATTGAGTTAACCACCGCACACTTGTAATCATTATTAACTGATAACCGTCAACTTCAAACGTACATGAGTTTTGAGTATGGCTAATATAAACCTCATGAATTAAATTAAAGTGAGCGCAAATCTGTCCTGAGGAACCATAGAACAAACCTCGATTTCAAACCAAGAGGCAGAACACGTAATTGGTTAACGGTACGAAACATTGCTTGGCGACAACATTGGTAAAACTCATCATCACAGACCTGGGAAAGATTCTGTTTACTGCAGAACAAAGTAAACAAATTTGTCTTCCAAGACAAGTTTTACTTAAAAGATGTGATACCACGCATGATGAAGCTAAGCCCCAAAATACTTTATCGTATGGTTAACAATCAAGATAAGGTGAAACCTGGAGTTGCGTCAGTGAACACGTTAGCTGGACCAACAACAACTGCATCAGCAACTGCTGAAGCTTTGATCACGTTTTATTCATCTGTATTCAACCCGAGAGAGAAATGCAATAAACATCCCAAATCAAACCAATTCAACTACGGTTGCCAAATGAATGTCACGTCGAAACGCGGCCTTGAAAGGTTTATTTGATCTTAAATCTCGAAAGTCTCCTGGGGCCTACGGAATAAATCCTCAAATATTGAATCAATGTGCGAATTTAGTTTACAAACCACTCGCATACCTGTTCAAACAAACACTGGCAAACGGAGTGATTTCTACAAATTACACTGTAACCTGTGATTTCACAATTACTTGAGCACCTCACTGTTGACGATCTAATGGAACATTTTGAAAATAATCAGTTGCTTTCAATGAAACAGCAAGGATTTGGACGGAATTATTCCTGTTTATCTAATTTACTGATAACGCTGGATCAGTGAATAAAATACGTAGATAAGGGGCAAGAAATACACACGTGCTACCGATATATCTCAAAAGCTTTTGATCGTGTTGACCGTACCGTAATACCGAAGAAACTTTAAAGACTTGGCATCACCGGGCACTTGTTGAGTTGGCTAAATGACTACCTGAATAACTACCAGGTATGTGGCAATTTAATAAGTGGTTTCCGATTCATCGAAACGTATACTGGGAAACTGAGAATTCAGAGCGGTGTCCAGAGTCTCTACCGATGCATTCAACGTTTGTATGCTGAGCTCTAAGCTTGGAATCCAATCATCCAGGTTGCTTTGCTGTACACTTGTTTGAGCAGCTAAATCTGCGTTTGGTCTAGTTCGACAATTTTTACATACCTAGCATTCACCAGGCATCTTTCCATCAATCAGAACTGATTTCTAACATTTTGCGTTCACGCGGGGGAACAGTTGCTACAAGTGACAAATTTGACCTTAACACTGACGACTTTATTCCGACGACACATGTTTCGCGAACATAAGATCGTTTCCTGTGGCTAACCAAATGTACAAATCACAGCACAAAAATCTAAACGGCTGGGTTTGGTTTGTGTTTTGTTTTGTGTGGAGAAAATGTGCGGAAAGTGACTGCTGTGTATGCAGGAAGCCAGCAGCCAATCACGAGACTCTCGTGAGCGTGACCTCGGTTCTGATTGGTCCAATTGTTTCGGTATTGATTACTCATGTTCGAAGCGGCGGTCAGCCGTCGATTGTCTCAGGTTTCGGAATACAGTTTAGTGTTCGCAAATCTGGGGTTCTTGGACACAGCAATTGGCGTCGCGAGTTTCAATTACTGTTCTTGACGAATCTGCATCTACTTTCTTCACGTTACTGATTCCAATGGATTTCCTTCAGGCTCCTACTGAATTCTGGCCCTCTGGAGCTGGAAAGCCTACTTCGGATGATTGGAAAAATTGGAAAAATTCATTCTGTGACTTTGTGGACTTACTCTGTGTCCAAACCAGAATATTTAACTAATCCAGTGATTTTGCAGAATTTACTACGTTCTAATCTTGCTCGTGAAGACTCACGAGTATTCGACGATTTACAGTTGGCCAAAGTGAAAGACTTCAGAGAAGCATTTACTGCGCTAGATAAATGCTGGGGTCCTCGAGTAAACAAGTATGTTACCCGGTTTCGTTTCTCGAAGGTTTGCCAAGAGTCCGGAGAACCAGTTGATGAATTTATAACCAGACTACTGCATGCAGCTCGTCCGTGTGAATACAACAATATTCCTCTAAAGAAAGTTGAAGATACGTTCTTAATACAACAACTCCTCATGGGATTATCTGACAATGGCACGCGTGAAGCAATTCTGACTCATTATGCAAACACATTGAAGTGGGACATCGCGTGTGAGATTGCTAGAACGAAATACGATGTTGAGGAGGGAAAACATGCTATTTCAGCATCCCACAAGTTCTGAGTCACATCGAATCAACGTCACAGAAGCTACAAGTAGTAGGAACATCAGCTCCATGAAATGCTATCGTTGCGGCAGTACACAACATAAAGCAAACTTTCAATCCTGTCCAGCATTAAAAGCTCAATGTCGAGTTTGCGGTAAGCAAGGACATTTTGCCCGGGTGTGTCGTGGCCGCCGAGTCAACCTTATCGATTCTTGTCCCCATGAATCGGAAAAAAATTGATGACGTAACTACAATTTACGCCTTGCGATTTGCACCTAGAAATACTGTGGGTATACCGACTGAGCCCAAGTTACCAGCATCTGACATCCGCTCCGTGCTTTTCGATGTTGGTCATGATAAAATTTCATTTAATATGGAATTCGATTCTGCTTCTCCTGTAACGATTGTTCCTCGAAACTTTTACGAAGACTATTTGACAGACTTTCCCATTCAGCCCTCTCGCTATCAATTCGGCAGTTATTTCAGTGATAAGATTGATATACTGGGTTTCATAATCGTGAATATTTGTTTGCATGACTCCTCATGGTGTCCAGTATCTGTTTACATATCTTGAAGTAAAACAAAGCCCCTACTTGGCCGCAATGCAATGGTTGCTCTGAAAGTTAACCCGAACATAAACAATATGTATGTGTCAGCCATCGATGTTCAACATGTACAGTCGAAATATCCCAGATCCTATTAAAAACATTTTGCTGTGTCACTCGTGAGACATTTGATTGTTTATTAAAAAAATCTTCTAAAAAGTCAAAAAAAACATCGTGCAGGTTGGCAAGTTGCTCTTCGTCGACGTCGCGCAATTTCTCCAATGCCAGTACCTTGTATCTTATCATCTAATGTGCGATCTTTTTGGTCTAAATATGATGAAATTTCTCTTCTACTTCGTTCAAATCATTTTATTCGTTACGGTGTTGCTATGTTTCAAGAAACTTGGCTGCATTCTGAAATCGACACTGATTTGATTAACATTGATGGTTTTCAGTGCTTTCGTTTGGATCGGACCTGTCCTATTGCAAATCGTGGTGGTGGAGTTTTTTCTTTTGTTTGCAAAGAGTGGTGTGCTTCTAGCAAAATTATTTTTACCTTTGATAAACCAGAAGTTTCCTGTCTTGCTGTTGAATGCAAACCACGGCATTTATCTAACTTTCATTCATTTATTCTTTTAAATGTGTATATCGTCCCCAACTGTCCTTCTAACAATTTTCGTGCATTTTTTGATGAAATTCTCAATGAACTTGCTCCCTACCAAAACTCTTTGATCTTACTTGCTGGTGACCTCAATCACGCTAATCTTTCTATGTTTTCTCTTTTGTCGCTTTCGAACATTGTTCATTTTCCAACGCGTTCTGATGCTTGTCTGGATTACGCTTTCACTAATGCACCACAAATTTTTCATGCCCGTAAATCTGCGCCCATTGGAAATTCTGATCACTGTGTGATATCAATACTCCATAAAATCTACGGAACTATGGGGCACAGTTACATGACTCGCAGAATCGGACAAAAGTGACCAGTAGAACCTGCGAACCTGACAATATTTCAGCGATGAGGACCATGTTAAGCGACACTGACTTCCGCATTTTCAACGAACCTGACGTTTCCCTTGAATGTGATGTTTTTACATCCTATCTAAACTTTTGCTTTGATATATGTTGTCCACAGGAAACTATTTTTGTTCGACCTGATTGTTTTTCCTCCAATAAATTGAAGCGCCTCCGAAGACTGAAGGAAAAGGCTTTCAAAAATCTTGATCGTCACGCTGTCTCTCAGCTGTCTTCATTAATCAAGCTTGAGATTCAACGCATGCGAGATATTTATGTGAAATCAATTTTGAGAACGAATAACAGTCGCCAATTATGGAGTGCGCTCAAAGGTTTGTGTGGCAAAGACAGAAAGGTACTTCCCTTTATCCGTGATATAAATTCATTAAATGAATCTTTTTTATCTTCTCCTGATGGAACCCAAGAAATCCCTGATTTTGTTTTACCCCCATCCTCTTTCTCAACTCCGACTTTTACAAGCTCAGTGGAAGTTATGCAGTCACTTTTCGCTGTATCCCGCTCAAAGGCTGCAGGCCCCGATAATCTTTCCCCTCTTTTGCTGAAAGAATGCGCACGTGAACTTTCTTCGCCGATCTCTTTTATTTTCAACAGATGCTTTGAGAGAAGTATTTTTCCTGACAGTTGGAAGCCGGTACGTATTACACCAATCCCCGAAAATGATCCTGGGAAGTACCGCTCCATTGCGTGTACGTCGCAGCTACTCAAATTACTGGAAAGTATAGTGCTACGACGACTTGTTCCGAGTTGTCAGGTAGAAGATTCGCATCAGTTCGCGTACCGCAAAAATCGTTCGACAGTAGACGCACTCGCGTTGCTAACTGACCATGTATCCCGGTCATTAGATTCGAAATCAAAAGCGGTACAGGTTTGTCTTCTGATTACACCAACGCTTTCAACAGTGTTATCAGAAGTTCTTCGCTCAAAAACTTCATGACTGTGGTGTACCCCTGAACCTTGTTCACTGGATAGCGTCCTATTTTAAGGACCGCGTGCAGTATACTGCCGTGAACGGTAAAGTGTCCAATTCTGTAACGATTTTTCGCGGTGTTCTACAAGGCGCAATACTTTCACCCTGATTATTTTCTATCTACATTTCTGATCTTCCTTGCTTTCATTCCACTCTTATTCTGAAATATGCTGATGACATTGCTGTTGTTTTTGACCACCATAGACGTGCTGAATCTCCCACATCTGAATTTATTATCAATGACATTGGCCAGTGGTCATCATCGCTCGGCTTATCGTTAAACCCTCAAAAATGCAAAGAGGTAATATTTTCAAACTTAGCTGGTCAGCGTCGTGAAACTCTGCTTCAAGGAATTCCTACGATTTCCTTCAATGGCTCGAACTTCAGCAGAAGCGCATGTTTCAAGTATCTTGGGGTCATTTTATCACAGAGTCTCAAATGGACCGATCATGTGACTGCACAGTACTTGAAGGTAAGAAGGTTATCATTTTACGCCTTACGTCTTCGTTCTTTAGCTGTTCCTCCTGATGTAGTTAGATGTTTTGTTTTTTCTTGCATTGTTCCCATTTTAATCTACGCATCCCCTATAATTTTTCCTGGTCTTTTTGAAAAGGATTTTTTGATGATCAGAAGAGGAATCAAATTAATTTCAAGATTGAGCTCTTCCTCCACCGAGTTGATTCGTGATATGGTCGTCGAACGACACTTTCGTGAATGTGACAGATTGGTCAGAGTCATATCGTCTGATAATGCACACTAACTGCATGAGGTCCTTATGGCTTGCAGATCGTTCCCAGCCACGCGTAGTCAACATATCGTCCCGTATGCAAGAACTGAGAAATTCAAAAATTCTTTTATTCTTTACCTGGCTCGATATTTGGTTGATCGTACAAAAGTTATTCTCGATTTGAGGAAGAAACTGACAGTATAATAACTGAAGTGGGATCATCTTTATTTGACATGTATTTTTTATGTACATTTTATTACGTGTGGTCGAATTAATTGTATCGCTGAAAATTCGTGTACTCGAATAAAGCCATTTTCTTTCTTTTTTCTTCCAACCACAGTCTGTTACTACAAAAAATGGAGCAATGTGGCATCAAGTATTCATTACTAACCTGGTTTCAGGATTATCTCCGCGACCGTGTCATTCGAGTAAGGGTTGACGGTGATTTATCACGACCCATTGCAGTAACGAGTGGGGTGCCGCAGGGATCAGTGCTTGGACCAATTCTTTTCCTGATCTATGTAAACGACTTACCTAAACTTGTTCGCAGCAAAATCTTGTTATTTGCGGATGACATCAAGCTGTGGACACAAGTACGCACAACTGAAGATTGCAGACAGCTTCAGCTGGAACTCGATGCCTTACAGAACTGGTCAGTTAGAAATGAACTACCTTTCAATTTCAGAAAATGCAAGGTACTGACTGTTGGAAGACATTTCGAGTTCTCTTACACCCTTAATTCCCATTTTCTTGAAAGCACTGACAAGGAGAAGGACTTGGGTGTGTGGGTGAGCAGCACGTTGAAACCGTCGCATAACGCCACAGCTGTCTATGAAAAGACGTCACGACTACTGCTTCTTCTAAAACGCGTGTTCGGGATTTTCACGGAGCAAACTGTTCATCGAATAATTAATACGTACTTGAGGCCAACCATAGGTTCAGGCTTGGTCATCCTGGCTACAGAAGGACATCAGCTTCTTGCAGAGAATACATCATCGTATGTGGTTTAAAACATAAACAATACGAAGATCGGATTACAAGCCTCAATCTCTTCGACTTTCGGTACCACCGTCTTAGAGGCGGCTTGATTCTTATGTTCAATATACTGCATACCCCCAACCATATATATATATTTCTCGAATTAATTATGCAGTGTCAATTTGTTTATTATTTCGACGAATTACACTTCATTTCCATGTAATTTGGTTGTTTATTGTTTCGGTTATCCGGTTAAGAACCTATATATCTAATCAGTGCTGAACATGATGGACGAAGCGTCAATGGGTTATGGAAAAAAATTCAAATAAATTTCTATGCTATCAGTTGGAGCAGATATAAATAACGGTATACATCTGACACAAACAAGTCGTCGGACCAACGGCTGTAGTCAAGAAACGTGACATGAATGGGGAGCATTCATATCATTTCTACCTCTATTTTTAGTTTAACGATGAAGAACCCATTGTAAGTATTTGTTGGATGTCAAGTCACCCAGACATGACAACAATGAATAGTCGATTCTACTAATACGCTGTGTATGACTGATGCAAATGAACACAGTTGAGTTTGGATGACAAGATGGCTTTCGACTGAAGTAGACGAAAGCAGACTGGTTTAAACAGATAAGTTGAATTCTTTTCTCCATATGCCTACATGTCTGCAGCGACGCATGTCTAAATGCAGAGAGGAGGCTAAATTTAAAGTTTTTATATATAATGTAATTAAGCAAAACATGTGCTCAGTTAATCCGTTTAAAGAGGCATAGAGAACAACCGCTGTCTGCCATAAAATTCAAATTTTCGTATATAAACCCCGATGGTGCAGGATGTGATTGTCTTTCGTGAGTTCAATAGCGCATCAGTTAGGTAAAACTTGAACAACGCCAGTAATAAATGGGTGGATAAAATTGCAGGCTTGTATCCAGGTGCACTGTCAAACAGTGCGAATCTGAGCATGAGTTTACATTTTATCAATCCGTTGAAAACAGAATGACGAATATTCACGTAAAGATTGCTGTTGCGTTTTAAACAGAAAACATTTACACCTAATCAATCCGTTTACTGGTATTGATATACTTCACGAGGCAAACAATCAACCGATGAAAAAAACGTCCAGCACAGCAATAATGTATCGATATCGGGTTGTTATAACTGAAATTCAAACAATGAAGCTGCGTTATCCACTATACCGTCAATTTCGCACATTTCCAAAGTCATTAGAGTCATTAGAGAGTCAAATGAGCTCTCATTGAAAAATAATAAATCTACATTTACAAACTAAGATTTGAAAACTCAATTACTCAGCATGTATGCTAAAGCACGATAACTAATCCACTCAGTGAAGCCTCTATGATGTTTGGTCTACCTATAGAAAAGTTTAGGGTTCATTTATTCAGCAGCTGTAAAAATTTGCGCCACCCATTCCAAACAGAAAGTTTTTATGGTTAATAATGAAAAGAAAGGCGTTTGTCTACTGCCAAAATCGCTCAACATTATTCCACATTACCTTCTCCTTGACCTTGACTAGTTTGCTTCTTAGTGTCGAAGGTGGCTTGTGTCCCACACTAATTCTGAGTGAGCGTAGTATCCTTGCGGTAGTCTCCGAAATATGCTGTATATATGGTAGTGTTAACCTTGCCGTGTTCGTGTTGTTCTGATGCGATTGGGTTGTCGAGTCCATGTTGAGAATGATGAACTCTTTTGGGTATCCATTCTTCCGAAAGTATGTGTATAAATATTTCTTCTCTTCTTTCTTGAGTTCGTCGGTACTGCAGTGCGTTTTTGCGCAGTTAAACAGTGTCCAGACACAGCTTCGCTTGAGGGTGGCCGGGTGCTTGCTTTTATAGTTTAAAATTTGATCCGTGTGAGTTCCTTTTAATTTTATTTATTTTGTTTTCCAACTGTTTTGTTTGGTCATCGTTTATCTCTCGAAATGGGGTGGCCTTTCGAAGAAGTTTCTCAGGTTTGCTTATATAATCGTCTTTGTCCATAATCACTACGATGACGAAACTCAAGTTCATGGGAAAACTCAGTGCTGTCGAACATTTAAGAATGAAACCAGAAGGCTCAAGCTTGCCACGCTTCTACGGACTATCGAAAATTCACAAAGAGGCCATTCCGCTACGCCCAATCGTGTCGCTGCCTGGAGCACCCACCTATGAACTTTGCAAACAACTACAAAAAAGAATACTCTACCTTATTCAAGGATAAAATTATTCGAGAGATTCCGTAACCACATTCCTACAGAAGATAAAGGAAGTCAATATAGAGGATGAAGAAATCATGGTTTCCTTTGATGTGACAGCGCTGTTTACATCGATCGACACTACCTTAGCGATGCGAGCCATATCACAACTGCTGGTCGAACGAGGAACAAAGGACAATGGAAACCGACTGACCATAGACAGTATACTGCAGTTACTGGAGTTGTGTTTGCGGACAAATTTCAAATTCAACAGTCGTTTGTATAAACAAATGAAAGGAACCCCAACTGGATCGCCAATCTCTGGATTGCTGGCAGAAGCCGTAATGCAAATACTTGAACGTATTGCATTGCTGCTGATCCAACCAAAACTCTGGATTCGATATATCCACGACACGTTCGTGATTATGAAGAAAAAAACTTGAAGGATGCGCACCGTCTTCTTCATTGCGTATTCTTAGGAATTCAATTTACGAATGGGACAGAATGTGACAACTGCCTACCATTTCTGGATGTGAACGCGTGAAGAACACAAACAAGGAATCTAAAAGCATGCGTATGCAGAAAAGGAACTCACACGGATCACATTTTAAACTATAAAAGCAAGCACACGGTCACCGTCAAGCGAAACTGTGTCCGAACACTGTTAAACCGCGCAAAAACGCACTGCAATACCGACGAAATCAAGAAAGAAGAGGAGAAATATGTATTCATCATTCACAACATGGACTCGACAACACAATCGCATGAGAACAACACGAACACGGCAAGGTTAACACTACCATATATACAGCATATCTCGGAGACTACCGCAAGGATACTACGCTCACTCGGAATTAGTGTGCACACAAGCCACCTTCGACACTGAGAAGCAAACTGGTCAAGGTCAAGGACACGCTGGCTAATGAAGAAAGAAGTAATATCCTGTACAGAATCCCGTGTTCCGGTTGTGAGAAACATTATATCGGACAGACTGGAAGAAGACTGGAAACAAGGATACATGAACACAAACTGGCTACACGACGACAAGACCACAAATCAGATATATCAGAACATGGATCGAGAAGGTCAGGAATTCAACTGGGAAAGAACAGAAATCATCGCCAAAGGCAGAACCCGTCATGTTCGAGAGTTCCTCGAAGCGTGGTATTCGACACCACAATCGATCAATGAACACATTCAAATGTATGGGATATACGGACCAATGAAAATGCGACAACGGATACATGCAAGGATCCTAGGCAATCACAGTAGATGAGGTTGAAACGCAGCAGATAAATTCGAATGATGCCCACCGCCGAATTACTTCGAAAGAATTTTCGCTGATGATGTTATCCAGTTTAATGGCGAAACGTCCGCAATCAATCATAACAGCTCAGAGAACAACTATAAACTACAATTCCATTTATACGCATTTCTATCACAGAATCCCTATGCATATACGGATAGCTGTTCATCCAGCTGTTCGTCTAGTATTTCCTGTAAACTGAGGCTGTAACATCCTGCCATTAGACATATTTTTCAGATAGAATCCGATTGCGCACTCTTGTATGTTGTTTTCTTAAAATGTAAGTGGCGTTATTAATCATCGTCACGGTAACTAGTCATCTATTCATTACATATTCACGAAAGGCTTCAGCAATGGTAGACAATATGTATATGGTTGTGAGTTCTTATGCATGCCTAAATTATAATTTATTCACCTTACTGAAGTTTCTCTCTTATTCGTGCCAATCAGCAGTTCGTGCCCTGCGCTTCGTTGAGATTCGAACCACCGACCGTTACCAATGTAGTACCAAGCCTTGGGCTATTGAATACGTTTTTTTCAGAAATCCATATTTATATGCATTTCTATCACCGAATCCCTATGCATATACGGATTGCTTTTCATGTTTTTGTGTTAAAATGCATCTACATTTCTGTGGGGACACGTGCTTTAAGATGATGCTTCTACCGCCCATTTTCCATCTGATTAATACATGCGCATTATGTTCTGAATTCATCCAATATTTCAGCCCATGCGGATGCTGATTGTGCTGTCCGTATCGAATACGCGCAAACCTAAAGCACCTTTTCAAAGGTGTGTGCAAAAGAAATGCATTCAAATACCGATTTCTGTTAATGGTAATGGGTTTTTACGCCATCTACATTTACTTGAATCTTGGTTCATAGGTTTGCCCTCCTAATACTCGATCAAGAATCTTGACATTTTCTAGGCAATGTATATCTGTATTCAAAATACGGTGCCCAGGAGTGATCATATTATTTCAAATAGGGTCGCAAGACAATGTTGTATAAGACATATAATATTGAATGTTTCCGACCGGAAAATGATGCGCAATAACTTACCGGTTTTATTTGCTCGTTAAGGCATAATTAACAGAAAACTTAAAGTTTTCTACCAAAATTAAATAATCGGCATTGCGTTGGACAACGTGTGGTTTATAAGCCAATAAAAGTTTGCTGAGATGCTACTCATTCCAGAGGGTGATCCAACTTTTTCTTTTATATCTTATTATGCTTCGATAGTCAAGACAGGTAAACGTTTACGTCAAGGTTTCCTCGTAATGTTTGTTTAATATTTTGATAATTAATTGCAAAATTACCGCATAATATGACATTATGATTTTATTTAAATATTTTCTAATTTGTATACAGTAATATGTTGCTAATAATTTCAGATCTGTATTTTCAATATTTCCTAATAAAGTATTCTAATATGTCACAATTTTGCTGGCGATTTCGGCAAGTTTGGTACTATCAACTACCAATTTTTCCTATATTTTCACAAAATAGAGGATGGTCAAACTCTGCGGGAGTTGTGGAAAATATTTTTTGATCGATTGACGATCGCACGATCACAAATTGCTCACAATGATGCACTTTGGAAATACTTGACTGGAGTTTGGTCTTGAATGAGCCCATAAGTAAATCATACTATCGTGCTAATGTAATAATCAAATTTCGAAACACCACTAATTCAGGCATGAGCAATGTGCAAATGTGGAAAAGTTTACCTACTCATGTGGTACAATCTGGAACTGTTGAAGTTTTCAAAAAATCACTAGATATCCACATGGAAAAGTATGTTTTTTATGTTTGACAATAATCTAACAATATTTTGATATTTTTTACCATCCGACCCGATGTACATTTTTGTGGGTCTTGTAAAGCATAGCTTTTTACCTGCATATAATCTATGAATAAATCTATGAATAGACATGAGCTTTGCGATCACGACATCTGTTCGCTGTCTGACAAACCGGGCGTAGGCATTTTATGCACATTTATACACAATAGCAAATTTCAAATCGTGTTGTGTAGAAGAGATTATTTAGCTCACGTCATGGTTGAAAAAGTATTTCTGTCAGCATGTTTTATTCAGTATGAAAACATCAATTCATATGAGAAAGGTATTTGCAAATGTTTAAGACCGATCGGGAGTACACAATCATAAGAATAAAGTATGCGCGAACCTTAAAATGTTTGGCGAGCTACGGTAAATCTACCGTCAGTAAAAAACGCTTCGGAGAAAATGAGTCAAATTCTGAATAACGGAGATATTAGAGTAACACATGAAGTAGGTAGAACTCATCGTTCCACATCAATGTATCTCAAAGATGAGACTTCTTCAAGTTGTGCGACAAACTGCATCTACAAAATCAGATGCAATGATTGCGCGGGTGTTTACAATGAACAAACGCCTAGAGAACTGTACACTAGGGTAAACTTAAACAGGAAACGACTGGTAAAGCAACCTTGTAATCCCAGTGAATATTGATCACTGATTCCTGATTCTGCCCTAGATGAACACGTGCTAGACGCTGGACACATCGTATAACTTTATAAAATGGAAGTGATGAACTGGGGTGTGTAATCTTACATGGTAAAACGTCAAGCCGAGGCTGTTGAAATAACAAAGGCTGGGACGAATGCGGTGAACAAGGTAGTTGTGGCGGATATCTCAACAATCTGGCGTTCGGTTTTGCAGCGGATTTGGATTAACTAACATAACACCTAATGCGCATATGATTACGTAAGGTGTGAGTTAGCAGACGCTGTTCATACCATTACACAGTAAAACATTTAGGGATTACCACAGCATTTTGAAAGTGATTAGTTTTCTTGATCACCAATGTCTAGTTAAGAAAAGTCTGCTTTCGCCAAGAAAATGCCATTTAAACAAGAACAATGTTCGTAACGGCACACTTGGTCTGACCAAGTTTCTGTGTTTAAAAGTAGAACGTTACCATAAACTTTCTATATTCGATTGAACTTATGTCATATTGATGAGCTGAAGACCATTGTGTGTGAGACATATATCGGAAATTTACCTTCCACTTTCCACTTTACTTTATCGATATAAATTTTTTATATGAAAATTGATTCTAGATTCTGGTAACTCTTGTAATCGGTTATGAACAGCAGGCTTACATTCCATTCATATCATAAACCTACTATTGAGAAACTAACCCACTTTCCACCCTAGTACAAAATGTTAGTCAAAATAAAAACAATGTAGCTGACCATGAAGGTTTGCATTGAAATGTGAAACACGACTGTCTGCAAGAAGCGTTAGGAGAACTTTTGCTTCGAGATCAATTGTATGTTCACGATTTGTTGCTTATTTGCTTTCATCAACAGCACAAGAGGTGCATTCCAAAACGGATGTTTTATATCCGAGTGATTTGTTATATTGATGCGAAGTTTCAAGTGTATTATATTTGTATCATCTTCACGGCGAATATCGGAACATTCAAGGTGCTCTTTTGACACAGACAGCAATTCGCCCATCTGAAAAATTCAACGATTTTCATTGTTAATATTGAGCTGTAAAAAGTCCCGTTTCCCAATGTAAACATTCACAAACCTCCTTACGAACATTGTTTGGCGTATAGCGATCATTACTTAATTGCGATTGGTAAGAAGCTTTCAAATCTGTTAATTGATGAATGGTAAAACACAGAATTCAATTACAGGTTTTCCTGTTTGAATTTAAAAAAATGTACAATGAATAGAAAGTGAGAGATCATAAATTTTGATATTACGGACTATGTCGCGTTCGATAATAAACATTAAATTTCAGGGGTTATAGATTCGATTTTTCCGCAACATATGAAGACAACATCCAAATCCATTTCGCATTTGAACACTGGATAATGCACCTTATTCAGATATGTACGACAGTTTTATCAAAATCTTATTGAGATAGTTCAGTGATGGTGTATTTAATCAGTAGCTAATTCAATGAAGTCAAATTAAAAAGACTCTAATTGCGTCGATGTACTCCTGTCATGAACGATGCACATGTGTGAGTGGTCACAAGATGTGAACCGTTTTTAATACTCACGCATAGATGCAAAAAACGTTATATCTTACACGGTCTACTGGAACCAAGATGGCCAAGTTTTTTTATAAAAAAATCATAAAGGTTACAAAACTACCATATTTTTCACTTGTAAGATGTAAAACTCATTACATTGTTTATTGAAAAGACTTGAAAATGAGCCATATATAACGCATAGCTTTGCGCATAATTCGCTTTCCTATTTCTTGACGAGTGTTTGCAGCCATTAAGGGGAAACGGTAATATTCATTCAAGTATATCGTGAAACCGTGAAAAGGTTGTAAGCAAATTGGAAGAGTCACGTAACTGATATATAGGGTTCCTACCAATGAACCACTGTGTTCAAACACAGAATCACAATGTACTCCATAAACAAGTGATAAAATCTCGTAAATACGACCAATGCGTAATGTTGCTCACATCTGCCGCGCTTTCTGGGCCCTACTATCGTTGTAGTATATTGTATTTCAGAAAATAACATCAACCTCATTTTGAAATACGCTTCGAGGCAAGTCATTAATATAAACGAGTAACACTTCATGATACGTTCGTTTAGGATAGTGTTTGCATTCGCAGTATGCATTTTCACTAAATTTTATTATATGATGATATAATCATTCAATCAATCAATCGTGTCTGTTCCAGGGGCGCTTAATTCTAACGAACGCAAGTCTAGTCCTATAACTTTTGGATTAAATACAGATTCTGATCAGGCAAAATCAGCGCCGATTATTAATTTATTTGAAACAAAAATCTTTTTTAGTTTGCCTCATCAATGGAGGTTGTGGAGCCTGTACCATGAATAATGTTTTGTTATCATGGTAACCAATACCATAATTCAGATCCATGACACGTCCTCTTGAGGAGGCTCTATTTAATATTGTAAAAAAGTAATCAGATCAATTAACAAGATAAGAACGATGACCAACCTGAATCAGGATACCATAGGATTTGATGCACAAACTGCATTGCAAGATCAAGCACGGAAACGTTTAACGACGACAACCCGGAACTCAGATTAATTCGGGTTTCGGTTTGATTGAATTCAAACGGTTTGCTAAACAAGTCTGGCCTGAACTTGTTAACCATTCTTTTATTATATCAAGCGCATGGTGATCCTGTTCCTACTGCCCCTACATGATACTTGCAATCAACACAAAACCGCTTTTAGAGTGTGCGTATGTGATGGACATACATGCAATTGTGCCTTTAGTTTATGAAATAACTAATCAAAAGATCCATGGCAGCGGTTTTATTAGGTTTTTTGTTACGCGATGTTCATTGTAATAGACATTTTGCGCACAATTCAGACTTACAGACAGTGTCTTTTTGATTGTCTTTGTGAACATAATCTGTAGGAAAATGTAAAAAAAACGTCGGGAGATCACGTGAATACTTATTGAAGGCTCCTGTATACAAATCAGTTAAATGATTCACGTATCCGAAGCAATTAAATACTTGTATTGTTCATTCAACTTTAAACAATCGGCAGTTCCAAACAATCCTTATTTGCATGCAGTTCCATCACACACCACGGTTAATTCGATATACACACTGATTAGTCAAACATGCTGCTGGCTAGCAAAATTGGATCACACCAGCAAGGAATACGTATCAAATACTCTACTCCTTAACATGAGTATCAGGTAATATTCATGTCACCTATCATTAATTAGAGTCAACGATTGTTCAAACTATGTACGTTTCTCTAATTTCGAAACTGAGTATTTATCATACGTGAAATTCATGTGACAAATAAAACCTTAAGAAAGGTTAATTATTTGGCCTCTATAGATAGATAGAGAGCGTGGATATCGATCCCAATCACGTGATGATTAGACAATCCAACACGTTCCGCGTGACTTATCATTTCATTTTATGAATGACGATCTCGGATACGGATATCAAAATGGTGCTCGTTATTCCGCTTCGCTAAACGAAAGCACAATCCCATCAGAATTCACGTTGATAAATTACATTACATCTTCAAACTAAAAAAAGCAATATCTTGATCCCACATTTTGAAGAGACAAGAATTCAGATTTTATTTTCAAGCATTTTCTCACAACATGTGTTTCGACTTCTAAATTCCGAGGTGGGATAGCGTTTGTGTTAAAAAAACGGTCTATTATCTGCTTGTTGAATTACGCTTACGATGATGATAACAAACTGGTTAAATGGAGTATTAGTTTTGAGAAAACGTACAATTTTTTACAGGCGTTTCAAGAGGAATGACGAATTAATTCTGAGACGTTGTTTCACAGTTGTTCTAAAATTTTACATTGGAATACGCTGGCGACGAAATCATTGGATGTGCGCACGCGAGAATGCTAGCTGCACGTCCAGATAGTGCACTCGTTAGTTGTCAAAATTTAATCCTCAATTATTGAAATTATATTGGGATAGTTCAGTGATGGTGTATGCGATCTGTAGCTAATTCAATGTTGACAAATTAAAATGTTTCCTATTGCGTCGGTGTATTCCTCTCATTTCGGAGTGCTCACGCGATGTGAACCGTTATTGAGACTCACGCACAGATGCAAAAAATCATTTTAACTTATGCGGTCGAGTAGAAACAAGATGACCAAAATGTTCGAACATAATCAGAAAGGTTACAAAAGCTTCCATATTTTTCACTTGTTATTTCAAAACTCAATAAATTGTATACTGTACAAACGTCAAAATGATCCATATTCAACGCATAGGTTTGCGCATATTTTGCTTTCCTATTTTAAGACGAGTGTTTGCAGCCATCACTTGGAAACGGTAATATTCATTTAGATCTATCTAAAAACAGTGAAAAGGTAGTTAGCAAATTCGGAGACTCAGTTTAGTGATATATATAGGGTTCCTAACAATGAACCACGGTGTTCAAAAACAGAAACACTAAGTGCTTTATGGGCAAGTTATAAAAGCTCGCAAATACCAACAAATGTGTAATCTTGCTTAACTCTGCAGCGCTTCCTGGTCCCTTTTATTACAAAAAGCATCGCTCCAAAGGAAACTCACAATAATGTGGATAATTCGGAGCGAACCAGACAGAAAGGGTGGTGTTGGCCAATCTAAAGAATTCGTTTTGGAATTGAAGGATATTATTTTCATCCATGTATCGTTGGGTTTCCATATTCGATGGGATAAGTAATTGTAGCATCACGAAATTATTCCAATTTTCTCCTTCAAACCATTTGAGAATCAAGCAATGATCCTGGGATAGTTCACTAAATATTGGTGCTGGGTTCAGCATTCCAATCAGCTGTGAGTATGAATAAAACGTTAAAGTTTCGGTTCCGTATTGAGTGATTGATTTAACAAAGCGCGTAAAAATGCCATTTGATAGAATAGAGTTTGTTTGAACCTGCTGAGAATCATTCAAAAGATCCACGCGTTTTGCTTGAAAATATATGAGATAAAACAAAATATTGAAAATTTGCAAAGTTTATCATTTGCAATCGGACTATAATGTGAGTTTAAAGGACATAAATATCATAAATAGAGTATGTTGCTCTGTCGAAATACGGCCGATTTGTTATAGCTTCCATAGCTGAATGAAGAATGACACCATAATGGTTTGGTCAATTAGTTTGATTAAACCCAATGAACAAATTATCTATAATTAAGACGTTTTGCGTGTATACCACAGGTGTATGAGTGTGGAACGGTCCATTTGCTCCATCGCATGAGCCCACGCTTATGTCGCCTGGATTTACACCCATGCCTAATAACAAAAAGCTTACTTGCATTCACTTTCATCACATACACACCACGACAGGTTTTAAGCTTTTTGTATTGATTAGTTAGGGGTAGTAGTTTTAGGATCCGCTAGAGCTGGAAACAATAGAAAATTGGTTAACTAGTTGAGCTCGAATGTTTGGTATCGTTGTTATTACCAAAGTTTTCAACCAAATAACATCACACGTGTGTAGATTCGGCCTACATACGTGATTATGAAAAAGTGCTTATTTGCATGCTTTTTCTTCAAACAACCTAGAATTCATTAAGTCAGGGCACTTAATCGAAACAACGAAAGCAAGACTGGTTCGTCTAAACAAAACATGTAACCTCAACGATCCAAGTTAACGTGTGATTGCAACCAATGATAAAGACTCATTTTTGTTTGCACACGATAAAAGTTATTCACGCGTGTTACGCCTTCCCAAATACGTTTTTTTAAATGTTTATTTTAGTTAAAGGATGAAACCGTAAATAACGCAAAATTAGATTACATTTCAGTTAATTCCAATTCAAGCTTTTTTAGCTGTTTACCCAGCAGATACTTTCAGAGTTTTCCTGAAAATCTTTATTTAATGATGGATAGATTACGTTCAATGTTTCAAAAATGTCGATGATATACATTATAAAAAAGAGTTAACAGATTAATTGCCGATATCGAACAATCAAGTTGTTCTTCTCATTTTTATACACTAGGCCGATCGTGAACCAATTTGTTTAAATAAATCTTGCTTGTTTATGTTCTATGTCGGTTTAATATGTGATATACACAAAGGATATGACCAGCTAAAAACGAGTTTATTTAATACAATCATACTTAAACATTTACCCCGTGCATATCGTTTAAAAAGGGACAACACTATTTTCTTCATTTGAGCGTATATTGATTCAGCCACTAAATTCAAAATATAAATGCAATGTGTGCATTTGAACTCGTCTCATCATTTTGAGATGAATTATAGAATCTATCCAAGATCTTTCACTTCTTTCCGGATGTGTTCAAACTGGTTGATTAATATAGCTTTTTAGTGTTTGTCGTTGGCAATATTGGACTAGCTATTTGCTGACGAGAAGTCGATTCATTCATCTGAGTGGATTACCGAGCATTTATAAACTTCTGATTGATTAATTGGTTCTAAGTTAACTGAGGCTGTTTTTGCTACGTAAAAGTAACGTAAATCCGGGACACCGTAGGAAAGCTATGAAATAAATGTTTAGGCAAATAAATTAGAAAAAACTCAAGAGCATTTAATTTGGATGTTTCTTTCTGTTGATACGATACTGTTTGCTTAATATTTTTCTGTTTCTTTCATACCTTTCAACATTGACCGAGGTCAAAACAAACCTTTATTTATTTCCACATTTTCAGCACTAGTCTGTAAATTCGGTCATTCAGTGCGCTAATTTTGTGTTCAAGTTAAAACAGTTTGATTATTTATGATAAGATTATATTCGACTGCAGGATAGTTCATTTCAATATTTAACATTTTCGGAAAGATTTCGAGGGCTTAGAATAGTCCATCGATGTAAAATCACATCTGAGGCGCACGAATTTAAGGCAAAAATATATTTAAACCAGGTGATCAATTCACACGCTCGCCACCCCGTGCCAGTCGCAAACACGAACTTTCAGTGCTTATTCCCACTTCAAGACTGAACTGTCGAAGATATTCGTATGCTGTACGTGTAAGTTTCACATGGAACACCCTCCCCTCCACTGTTACACACTCAGCCAACCTGGATATTTTTAAAGCTAACTTGGACAAATACTTGAGAGACAACCCAAACTTTGATACGATTTACACTACATGAGTTTTCCTGTTCTTCTTTTTTATTGTATATACCGCATAACTCCATCCTATGGTGATTGTTAAGCTAAATGCTTTTTAGACCATTACAACTTTGAATCACTTTGAATCACTTTGAAACGTCAATTTACGTTTATAAATTTAGCGTTAACTCTGCATCGTCTACATATGTAAACAATGAACTGACATTATATGAGTGTTTAGAATCTTACGATTCTTACCAAGGTTACAGAAATTAAATAGTGCTAATGTTGTGAGCATGTGTGTGACATTAATATCCTAATCACAATACCTTATCAATAAAATTGGTCAATCTGAAAATACTTAATCCGCTGACTTTTCAAAAATCGACGAGTTTAGCGATGTTCGGTTTAACAGTTTAACAGTTGACAGTGGTTACTGTAGTCAGATTTAGACAAAAAATCTCAACTTATGTACACTTACAAGTTTGCAAACATCATCTTTCGGGTAGATGGTTGTTAACTGCAAGTGAATCACTGAGAGAGAAAATATTCAGAATACAATAAGGAATTATGTATAATTTCTTTCAATAAAGAAAATGGTGAAACGTTTTTCATAACAACCCAGTTCAGAAATGTATACTAATTTCCAATGAGTATCACCAAATTTCAATATCAACAAACAACATCCTTTGCGATTTCACACTGAAATGTTTATTCTAAGTTCACGAAATAGATGGAACTTACAGTTTATCAGAAGCCAACATTTAAATGATATAGTATCCGTGTACAAATTAATTAACCTACATAATTTGTTTTGTTTTTAACAAACATTAATCAGCAATCTTAGACTAATAATTTAGGGATTCATAACTTGAATTTTAAAATCTCCATAGTGATCCCATTGGATGCAATACAATTTTTATCTATCACTTCGTGAGAGATTTCGTATAAAAGTATTGGTTAACAAGAACATGTACAATATGTTTTATCGGTCCCCAATAAAATGTTGATGAATCAAAATGATAAGCATATGAGAAGAATATGATGATGATGAAGAAGGAGAATATACATTTATTACTGTCAACGAATTTTCAGAAATTATACTACTACAAATTTGTGAAAACGTGACGTGCATAGATTCACACAAGCCTGATCCTGACCAAAATACTGTCAGGTTAACCATGCTTGTAAGCTAATGAAATTTGAAAATGAAGTAAGAAAGTTGACGATGAAATCTTTATATCAGTGATCAACATCGGTTGTTTAATTATATATCATTTCAGGTAACGAACTAAAGTGTATCTTAAATTAATAATTCCCGAATAAGCAATACAATTTTAGCTTCCGGTGCCGGAAGATGTTTTTGCAGACAAATATGTTGTTGTTCAGTGAATGTAAATTATGAACAGTTATGGTTTTCATCAACCTAATGCATTCACGGAAATGACGATGACAAATAATGTTCAGAATTAAATCCGCGGAAACAGCTCAACATGGAGATCATCTGATTGCCTCTTAAGATCACCCGTCCACCTTGATAACACCTGCAGGAAATCCTTGTTAATGCTGTGCTATCGCTTCGCATAATTACAATGTTTATTTCGCGAAAGGAGAACAGTAAATAACAATGCGAATTTTCGTATATTCACGTTATTGGTTGATTTATCTGTTTGTTTTTCATCTTTGTTGATATTCAGCGTAAAAATCAAAGTCCGGTGATGAAGAATTCAAGCAATCATATTCATTGATACTGTTGCAAAGCTCTCCTTTAAAAAGTGTCCAGCAGAACAATTGTCCATTATGATGTGGCCAACCTAGGCAAGAACGCCGGTAAAACCTTAATTAGACAGGAAGTGAACCGTTACACGCTACTGCTTTGAATTAGCGGCTGACCACCAGCAGCAATTTTCTCGGCTGAACTAGCTGACGAATTGAACGCTCGGCGTGGTAACCGTTCAGGTTTGATGAGCAGGCTGTGTTCCAACTAGCTGAGACGACGTCAGGTAAAGACTGTTTGAAAGAAAATGTCGTTGTTCAGTAAAACGCGGCGCCTGACTTCATTCATGCAAAGTTGGTTTTACGATGATGCTTAGTAATTCTTCGCAAACAACGTTGATCACAGACCACCGGGCTCCTAACTACTTTTACGCGAACTGTTCAACCTCCAATTCCGCAAAATCAATTAAGTCTACGCCGCAGTTACATAGAATTAGCTTTTTAATGTCAAGCCGAAATACCTCCTCTTACACAGTTGCTTAAATCACGAGAATTCACCATGGACTTACCAAGTTAAGTCGTGATTTCGTTAATAATCGCATAACCAACAACAGTCAAACGTCCCCGATATTTAAAATATTAAACAAGATTATTTATTGGTAATTAGTATGCTCCAGACTAACGTTTTATAATAAATGACAACAGCAACGACAATGTAGTTCTGCGGAATTTCATTGCGAATTGATCACTTTACATATGGCAAAAATAACAACTGAATCGAAGTGTGCTCGAGAATACAGAACGTGCATTATGCTTTTACCTCCAATCCAAGTGCTGGTGCTCCAGCAATAGACGCCTAACAAAGATCTTAACTGCACACACATTTCCTGACCAGAATCGCGCTTGCTCTTTGCGAGAAGCGTGCTCCTGTACCGATGTTATTCTGCGATATCATGGCCCCACTTCACTGTTCGCGTACCATCTCATCTACCCAAACATAAGAGAACAGTTGAAGCCATTTTGATAAGAATGTTTCACGAAAATCTTATAAAATCCCGGTTGCTAGCCTCGCTTTAAATATTAACGTTCTATCCGCATTTTACGCTCACTAACCAGGGATAGCGACAACAAAAACTGCAATGAAGATTGAGTATGTCGGTTCGGTCTGAAGGTGTCTTAAGCGTGGTGCTGATTAAACTGTTTCTAAATACATTTATTCAAACGTTTCAAACGTATGTGAAGGTTTATTATGCGTGGCACATCGCAATCACTTTGGTTTCACTAGAAAATTGTGGCTGCGGATAATGGATATGAATCAATTGGTAACGCCCTGAAATCTGCTGTATGACCCATGCTCTTTCTATCTCCATAAACATACTCACATTTGTTTAAAGACTATTGAAATGAAATTAACGAAGCGTTTTTTCTGTCCGTTGTATCGCATTGAAGGTGATTCACTTGTTTTCCTGCCAAAAATGTATACACGGTACGATGAACAATTATGTCGCGAAGCGCACTGGCTTATTGTTCAAGATAATCATATCGATGATGTTGACGTGACCATAAAGCTTCTAAAATTTACACTCTTTTTCAGAAGGTAGTTACACGACGTTTCTGACGAAAAGCTTTTCTAAATTTTAAACAGCTGTAAGCCAGAAGATGAGGTTACCAAGGGTTAGCGAGTATAATTAGTAGGTTCATCGACATTATTCATTACTTGACACTTGCTTTAAAAGCTGGCGCTAGCTTTACTGGTGGATTAGATGAATAAATTTGTGTCTTGAAGCAAACTAACCCAAGGACATTGATAGCAAGCTGGATCGTATCAAATATTCATTTGATCACGTTTCCCTCCCGACCGTTGCGGAATAAGGCCTGACATCAGGTCTCAGTGTTGAGACCTCAGTCTTAAAAAGGAAGTCGGTTGTGAGAAGGTTTACTGAGGTTTCCTAATATCTGATTGTGAGTAGTGCTCACCACTCAAAAGCTTGAAGATTTCACCAGAACTTGTCGAAATAAATATATGGAACAATAATCTGGTTTGATAAATAGTAAAATGTGTTCCTATGGTTAGTATTCATTTATTATGCATTTAGTTCAAAAACAATCACTCGGAATTTATCGGTTGGAAACTTTGCTTCCGATTTGTTTTATGTATATAGTGTAGCACGTTGAGTTATAACCGCATAAACGTTTGTCTTAGTCTTATGTGGCAGGTTTGATTAATTTTGAAACCATTTGGCAAAACATCGCAACATTAATATAGGAAAAAAAGAATCAATATCTAGGAAACTTACCGTGAAACTGAGCATTTTCTAGTTTTAAAAAAGTTTGAATTATTCAACTATCTCTAAGGGATAAATGTTTTAAAATATTGTGAATATAATATACGCTAGTACGTATGAGAAAACAAAACAGAATACATTGGAATATTAGTAACAATAGGTTATTGCATTTGCGGTGCTAATGCTCAATACTAATGTTGAATTGAGAAAAATTGCCATGTGTGATGTTCTTTCCTTGAAGTAGCTACCCCATTTAACCGTTTCTACTTTGTACGCAGTCGACGAATTTTAGACGTCATTCCAGATTTTCACAAACACTATATTTGCTATACCTAATAGTGCACTTAATTCATGCATCTGATTATAACTCGATATTTTACAATAATAACAATTTATATATATATATATATTTCGCTACACAACACACACAGCTATGTCGATATGCTCTTCTTTGTCATGAAGTTGAATTCACGCAATTGGTTTAACATGAGAAACTTTGATACTTACATGATTTTAACGTCACATGTTCCACATATTATTTATAATCGTTAGTTTTATAATGCGCCGAATTCTACTCCACTCTGAAGTATACAACTTCCGTTTATGACATGTGTCCGTTAATGTACTGCGTTGTCAATCAGTAATTTATCGCCATTTTAGAGTTTATAAACGTTCACGTATTGACTCAGACTGGAGTGCAAATATTCATTTTGACATTGATTTCTGGAGAACTTCTGTGTATTTCAATATTCTGGTTCGTGGTTTGAATCCCGTATAACAGTCGCTCTCAAGTGTTACATTATTTAGACAATAATGTTCAGAAGTAACGGGTTACTCGTAGAAAAAAGCACAATATATTAAAATAATATGGTCGAGTATGAGCGCCCTATTGTTCTTGGATTTATAGTCACACAACTTTGAAAACGAAAAAAATGTACACACCGTAGTCTTTTGCCATAATAAACTCGAAATTTCGCACACATTCTGAACCGAAGGAAAAATCGTTTCTGCGTAACAAAATTGCGGTTTGATGCCATCGTTCCGGATAGCCGGAAAAGAGCACGTCTTTGCTTGTATCCATCTCCCATGTATTCACGAACCATTCGGACGCAAATGCATCAAGCACGTTTCTTTGTTCTTGGTTCAAAACAAAACTCCACAATTTGGAAAACGGAAGTTTTTTCGCCATCTTTAAAACATAAATAAACTTTGAACGAACGATGTTTTTGAAATGTCATGGAAAGTGTATAGGAGCGATTAGTTATTGCCATGAAATTGGATTTTGAACATAATTCGGTGATCAAGTTAGACGATGCACAGATCATTACAGTATTGCTCGTTTTACTCCAACGGTCAAAAAGGAATTTTATCTTAAAGCGTTTATATTTATTTACATCACTCATGCCACTTAAACTTAGACACGTTTGAAGATTTTATGCGTGACTCAAATCAAGCTAGTTTGTGCGAATAGGCAAAATTATATCGCATGCGTCTCCGTGACTCGAGACACCTAGAATTTGATTTAGCTAATAGTTTTACGTTGTGATGTACGCTTAAACTATTAAATCATTTTATTTATATTGTTACAACCATTGCGGATAACCTGTCGCTAGGTACGGAGAATAATAAGAGAATTAACACAGTAAATTGTAAGTCATATTTAGGCTATTCTTATTTCCCTGACATAGTGTTTCAATAATGGTGATGCGAGCAACACACAACATATTGGCCGTTATTATGTTTATTCCTTTCTGAACCTACTCGCATGAAATTAAGTTATGTTGAAATGATCAGAAAATGCACATTGGCATCAATGATGTTAAACTATTTACATCTTGTTTATGCTACTATCGTGAGTGGAATAAATTTGCGTATTCTAACCAGACATATTTTGAAATAAAATGTGTGGTCTGTGTCATTATCATCGTTAGATTTTTTTTCTCGCACACTACGAACAAACGGATACGAAAGACGACTTCGTGCCTATTATAAATATGAATGTTAACGTTTATTCTGTCTATGTTTGCCTGGATACTTATTATTGCCTCTTTTTTGTTTATTCAACAAAACGACATGCTCGTTTTAGTTCTTTCCACATTTTGTCCCAACTAGCTGTCCCCTGAGCGTCATCGCCATCCAACCGAAGTGTTGAGCAACAACACAGGAAATGTACACCCATCTAGTAAAACGGCTGCGCATCAAACACTACATTTGTTAACAGTTAACCTGCTGCGAATTTTTATTCCTATCATTGAAGATATATATTCGTGTGTGTGCAGAATCATTTATAATAGTAGTATTACAATACTGTCGAACGTACACATGTTGAATGATTTAGGCTAATAAACATGTTAAATTGTCTACCTTATTAGACTCTCAAATACTCTCTCAGTAATCTGTATCAAACATCTTTCATTATTACCCATGATTTAAATTTTCACGAATGTATGTTGATATCCTTCAAATAACCTGGATGGAATGTCCAAACAGCATTTTTTGTGACCAAAACACGGTTTATTTACCAAAGTTCGATGATGGCAGTTACAAAATTCCAACGGATGAATGAGATGTAATAACTTACATCCATCATAATTGACTTTATCCTAACGCTGGTCATTATTTCATTGGTCCTTTTTTCATTCGTACATGTATGTGATAGCATGGCGAATGCTGGAGAATTCGAAAAACGAATTAGCAAACAAAACTTCTATGAAACTATAAGAAATACAGCAGCAAGTTTTTGGAGTATTTGAAGAAGTTGCACCAATTAAAAATATACTTTTTCAAAACAGATCACATTGCTGTGCACATTAAATCTACATGTCGGTAACGCTTTGTTTAAATTGCGAAACATTGTGAAGCCTTCTCTTTCATGACCTTCTGCCGAACTAAGCTTTTCAAGAACACTGCATTTTTTTAACATGTTGGGTATTACGGATTCAAATCAACTTAACACTGAAGTATTGTTTTCCAATGAGAAATATTTTGAACGGATCTATTAGTAATCGCCATAAAAATGAAATTCGAAGCAATCTGAAAGAGCGTATTTTGGTTACGTTTCTCCTCTGACAAACAAACTTTCTCCCGTCAAAACAAGAAACTTTAATGAATAACACTTAGACCACTAATGGTCACTCGTCAGCCACTTGCAACCTCTTCTTCTCACTTACCGTACTAGTGAAGATGATGTCTACTAGCGTCAACGGAGGTACAACAGCCAACATCATTTGATGTAGTTCGATGCTTCATAAATCGAGATTTCAAATGCGCGTTTAATAGATTTACCGTTTTTTCAAGAAAGGCGAATGTTTGCAAACCCCATGGTAATATGTTACGAATAAAAGTGTTAAACTAATAGAGTATATTAAATTTAGGTCCACGAAAGATTTTAATTTACAGAAGCTTAGGTATATATTCGCTTTAAATATTGCCATGCATGGATATTCTTCCACATGTTACGTTCGACTTTTTCAGAAACATTAAAAGCCCAGTATGAGGTGGATCCGAAAACGAATGTTTGGAAATAGATTGTTGAAGCAAGATAGTAAAATAACCTGTCACTCTTTCGATACATTACTGAAAATATTGTTTTTGTAATTACAATTTCTAGGTGTCACAATATTTCATTATACGGAATATCGCGAAGAATAATCAAAAACTTAGTCACATTGTGACCAATTCATATATCGATGAGGGAAATATTTATTCACAGCCACCGAAACCAGTCATGAAAGGAATTTTACATCGTTGCATGATGGTATACGATGATACTTCCTGGAAGTGTTGCTAGCGATCATTTTAAAGGGCATAACATCCGAATATTTAGCAAGGTCAATATGATTCATCTGACAATGAAAATAAGGTTATCCTACTTCATTTATTTTGTTAAAACTGAAATCGCTTTGCATTACACGTACTGAATATTGGAATTTCCAATGTTACTCCAAATTCTGCGGAACGATTAAAAATTGATAATTTTAATCTCGTAAAATTATGTATTTAAATTTCGAAATAAACTTAGCTAAATAAAATTGTTGCACGGTATGTCACCAATTTCCTCAACATTTGAAATATAATTCTCCGGATGCATATCATGCATTGTAAACATAGAGCAAGAATTTCATTTGAGCAATATGGTAATGAGGTTCCGACATACTACACAAACAAAACCTTGCTTTGACATTTCGTTGGATGAAATGATGGGGTACTAACTTTACATCTATCTTGAGTTATATTGGACTGAGAATTTCAACCTGAAGATGGGATTATTAACAATCTAATCGTACTTCATATGATCAGCATTTTATAAAATGTCTTTATTCATGATAACCCATGAAACAATCTGCTTGTACTGGATGAATTTACGATTAATTTACATGTATAACGATATATATTTTATGTTCTACTGTGTATTCAGCGCGTGTGAACTATATACCTCACTGTACGCCAGTGAAACATGGTCCATACAATCAAGACAGGAATAGCCAATCATAAAACCGGCAATTGTCCTGCGCCTGATGAACTAACAATTCTAATATTGAAGCAATGTGCGAATTTTCTATACCATGCACTCACGCAAATGTACAAACAAACACTAGCAAATGTTTGATTACTCCTGATTGGGAACGATAAAAAAATAAATCATATGTTTCTAATTACCAACCAGTTATTCTGTTACCTGTTATTTCCAATTTAATTGAGCGCCCTATTGTTGACTCTCTAATGAAACATCTTAAACATGTGCAGTTGCTTTCGAGGAAACTGTACGGTTTTAGACGGATTTATTCCTGTTTATATAATTTGTGAATGCTTTTAGATGATTGGCAAAATCGATAGTTAAATGGCAAGTAATGATCTTCTGTTACCTAAATTGCATCAAAGCATTTTATATTGCAAACCAAAGATTATTATCGCAGATGCTTTTAAAGCATATTCTCGATGACGAGTTGTTGAATTGGCTAAATGTTTATTCAAAAAATCCCACTATTCACAAACTTGGTCACGTGCTTTAATAAAACCAGTTGCAGCAACCAGCCAACTTCCTCGATGTATAATTCTTGCTACGATTCTCTCTCTGGTTGATGTCAACGACGTACCGGATATTTTTTGATGTAAAATTTCATTATTTTCGTACGACTAAATGATATGGCGTTGCATCCTAAGCTCAGAAGACTGCTTACCCTCACTATATTACTCTTCACAATTGATTGATGAAGAACAATCTCCCATTTTAATTCTACAAATGCAGGTTGATGTAAATTCGAAAAAAAGTTCACAAACGATTTATTGGTTCACATCTCATTGAAAATTTAAGCGAAGAAAAAGATTTGATTACTGTCATTTGAATGTCAACACGGGTGCTAATATACTTCAACGGGTATTTGGGAAATATTTTAAAAATTTATTTCAAGATATTTTGAAGGATTATGAATGCAAATATCGAGACCTGTCATGAATTTAGTTGTGCATTGAGAATGTACGTTTTTCAAATAGGATGTAGAACGTATGCACATTATTTATCACTGCAGAACTGCATGCGAATCAATCCTTTTAAATAGCGGATAGCTCCTTTAAATCTGTTCCACATTCCTAATCGATGAATCAGAACAGACCTTATCCTAATTTGAAAACAATTTCTATGCACCGGGAAGGGAATACGCGAATTCGTAAAAGCAATTAGCGAACCAAGAATATAAGCTGGTACTAACCGATTCGCGCCTGAAATATTTTACTTTGAACGGTTTGGCATATATTGTTGCTCACTGCACTAGCTTGACAGACTTTAAACCTACATTAGACGAATTTATATCGAATACTTTGTTGCATAATAGGTATACACTGTTCAACGTAACTGTTCAAATTGTTCATACATGGCCATTGGAAATTTTACCATTGTATGGTTGTTATTAAGTTCGGTTGTTTTTTAGAACGTCAACATTCTTGAATTTCTATAACATAATTTCAAAACATTCTAGCCGGTAGCTTTGCATATTTGTATGAAAATCTACCTAATTCCAGTTATGAATAATGCATCGCATGATTGGACATTCTGACTCAAAATGAATTGAATCATGAAATTGAAGCATAGAATTTATCATGGCAAAACAAAGTCCTACGTGTCTGTGGAAACGAACCTAAATAGAACAATGTAGAATCTGTGTATCCATACACCGTTGAAATGACCATTTACAGTGCAGTAATACAAAATTCTTGAAAGCGCCTGATTTTAATTGAGCTAATGTGTGTTCAGCTGAAGAGAACAGTTACGATCATGCCCATTTGTTTACAACAAGCCACCGAATGTAAGCGAGTAAGGTATTTTCAGATGTTTATAAGGTTATTCGCAGCATCCTCATGAAAATTTAAATGAAGCAACTAAATTCCATGTCACATGGATCGTGTTTCATCATGCTCAAAGATACTAATTACCTAGACCAATACTCATAATTAAATGTGTTCAATTCGAATGATTTATTGATTGTACTTTAGCAATAGTCGCAAAGCACATCAAAAGAAGATGCAACTCACGTGGCTCGAATTCTAACAAACTGGACGTAATTGCGATGACATTCCACTTTTTTCGACGATATTCGGCCTTCATTATCATTCGTAGATCCATGGGTTCCCCATCCGATGGAACATGATTCATTGTTAATTTGATTCTTAACAAATATTTGTTATCTTTCATCAAGTACATGAATCCAATCAGCTGGCAGATGATTACATTTGGGCGGTGCGGCATTATCTATATCGTGTAGACACACGCATATATATACATATATATACTGGATATATTTTGTGTTGAGACGCATCAGGTCTCAGTAATTAATAAATATCGTCAAACGTACGACACATGATTGTTGCGAAAGAACTGTTTCCAGTGTATCCGAGAGTTGAGCTTTTTCGATCACTTCAGAATTTTCTATTTCCAAGATCATATCAACTTTGAACGAGAAGAAAATGTGAAATACATAGAGTCAAGACTCAAACAGTTGTAAATTTGTTTGCTTGAAATAGAATAACTAATCATGTCATTAGTGGCTTTTGTTCACACGAATTCAGAATCCACACAAAAATTCAGTGAAATAATTAAATAATAATTTGTGTGCTTTGCATCACTCATAAACAATGTCCCGGTTCGTAACGTTTGCGCTTATCAGAAACAGACAGAAGGGTCAGAATCCACATGCGTTTGAAACATTGCAGAAAACATAAAACATTTCTGGTCGAAAGCCACTTTCAGAGAAGGTCGATACGACCAACCTGTTCAATTCAATGAGTCGACACTCATGTGCTGTTCAATCACACACTCCGCTCCCATCACTAGGAAGCAATACGAAAAAACATCTTGCTCATAAATATCAAATCATCTAACATTGCGCAAGTTTAGGCAGTTTTAGCACGTCCTAATAATCACGAAGCAGTGGAGCAAGAAACACGAATGTTAGGCTTAGCATACGCTGATTGATTTGACCAAAAACATTCGAAAGTAGTTCGTTCGGGCATAGTACATTGTCCCTATGGGTTATTTATTGCTTTATTGAATTTCCCACACATCAGTTGCAGATTGAAGGTGCAAAGTATTAGCACCATGATTCTTAGCAAGAATTTAAAATCTCACTTTTAACATCAACAAATATTTTTAATTTATGAAGATTCAGTCAGACCAATCTTCATCACAAAACGTTTCCAGAGCCACCAGCTTGAAACCAGTAATGAGTGTTTATCATGGCTACCGTAACAAATTCTCTTTGGTTTTTATCAACGCTTTGTGCACATTAAAAGCAATGTATATATATATATATAGATATTATATATATATATATATAGATATATATATATCTGTATATAGATATATATATTATATATGTGTGTGTGTTTGGAATAAAAACCGTGGTTTGTATTATGAATCGTTTTATGAATACGCCTCGAAATCGAAACAACTCTTGTTCATGACTGATACATTGTTCAGAAAATAATGGAATATTAGTTTACAATGTATAATTGTTTAAGATGGGCAATTCGAATACAATGATGGATATTAATTAAAGAAACTGAATATGAATTATGTATGTTTCCGAAATCAATATTACCTTTAATTTCTATCAAACACAAAAAAACAGGAATGATTTTGGGCTGTTAACTTTCATCGGGTCGGGACATATTAACCCAAATTCAAATATATTGAAACAGTTGATTAATTTTGAAAGAAGCGAAAGTTAGCCTCTGTTATATAAGTTTACATAATCAGGACATTCTATCATTCATGTCCATGCAAACTTTGATATTATATTATTAGTTTTGGCATTGTCCTGTAAACGTTGAGTATTTAAATGTTGCATGGTTTTTCGCCATTACATGGACGAAAGAATATTGATTGTTGTGGACCATTAGAAATTGCGGTCTATGCACAAAATTATTTTTTTCCAAACATTAATTCAGCTGAGAGAACGGCTCAAGTTTGCTTTCTTAGGGTTCGACACGATATTTTCCACCTCGTACACACTCCATGTTTCAGTCGACCATTTATGATATAGGTGTACCAACTTTGTCATCTGTTGAAAGAATATGACCGCCAGACATGTAGAGAATTTTGTGGAAATTTTAATTACGTATTGCGACAATGTCAAGCCACCTTAAATAAATGAGTTTCTCCTTAAATCCTAGAGCTTGGGTTCACCAAATCTCACTTAAAATCAGAATGATTTGCGAGTTTATAAGGATGATTGACATTTTGCTTCAGAGCAGGCAACATGCAGGCTACGTTTTCAATTGAAAATCATTACTAGATACCATAAATGGTGTCTATGTGTGAATATGAAGCAAAGTACTGGTTCAATTGAGGAGTGTACCTCGAGCATAGGATTTGAAAATGATCTGTATAACATGGAGTTTTTTAAATTTATATTTTGGGATTGGGAGGGTCTATTCCACCAGGAAATGCTTGGACAAACGTTAAATTTGAGAAGACTCTGAATATAGCCAAATTATGGTAATTTAACGAGGGAATTTTCTAAGAAGTCCTGACTGACATGTGTTTAATTATGATAAAGTCAACATAATTTTTTATAGCAATGTTGTTGTTTGAATTAAACCGTATGAGAGGATAAGACCAGCCGTCTACCTTGTAACTGATATTAACATCAGATCTCACAGCTGTAGAAAATATCATTCATAAACCGCCAATCGGACAACGTGATCACGTTGTTCTAGAATTTAAGTAGTTTTGTAGGGCTGGGCACTATATTGACGGGACGAAATGCGTCAGAAGTGTGAACTACCATGCTCTGTGTGCCGAGTTTCAAAGCAATTGTTTCGCAAAACTAGATTACTTAGATCCGAATAGTCATTGGCGGTCTTTCTTACAGCACCTCGAATCTATATTGAAGGAACTTTCAATGTTGATTTTGAAGAAAACCATTCGCAACGTTATGAATGTTTTCTACGAAGCAGGACAGAAACGTGGGGAAAACTAAATGCATTAGCATGGGATTTTCACAACGATCTTAACACAGCTGATTCTCGGGCACATTTTACACGACTGCGAAACATAGTTATAAGCATTACTCGAGATGATAAACAAGCGTTATAATCGCAACTGATTTCTCAGATGCATCATGAATCCGGAGCTCTTCTACAGACTTCTAAATGATGGAACGACAATGAAAACCATGAGTCTATACCCTAAATGTTTCGTCAGGAATCACAGAAATCCATAAATCAGACCACTGACGTGTTATCAGAATTTTATGCCGGATGTTTTGCGCCTAATTCAACGGAGCCTGATCAAACACCAATCATTCGACTTGACCGAACGACCTGGAGTGAATTATTGATTACCCTGATGGTGGTAGCGCAACACGCACGGAAATTCAACGTAAATAAATCTCAAGGACCAGGCGGGATTACTCTAAATCTCTTCTTAAACCTCTATCTTGCATGTTGATTAATTTGCTCCAAGTTGGCGTAGTACCAAAAGAAAGGAAACGTTGACAAATAATCCCCCTATACAAAGATTTCTGTCGTCCTGAAGTCACAATTACAGGCCGGTGGCCTTACTATCTTCGGTATCAACCCTTTTTGAGCGAATAATAACCGCAAAAATCGTGCGACGTCTGGAAACGAACCAACTTTTAGCAGTTGCCCAACATGGATTTCGCAGAAATCGCTCTTGTCTAACAAAGTTGGTGAAAAGCTTAGACATTCCTAATAATTTGACAGAGGTTATGACAATTTACTCTCAAACAAGCTGAAGAACACTGTGAATTGCGAAAAATTGCCTCAACAATTGACACATTCGAGTTTCTGTAGACGGCCCATTCTCGAAGAAAATTGATGTCACCAGCGGTGTTCCACAAGTTTCATTGCTTAGATCAATACTCTCACCAGTATGTATGAATGATATAACAATACCATATGATGTTTTTTTTGCTGACGATATAAAAGTAAGTAGGCAAATTAGATATGCTGACGATTATATTTTGCTGCCGAACGATGTGAGTGCCTTTTTCAACTGGTCATCCGAAAATAAACTGTCATTGGATATGCAGAAGTCGAAGATGATTCCGATCGGTCGTGACTCTGGCTTTCACTATCGATACAAGCACGGCGACATACAACTGTAGTACACCGAAGAAGAAAACGACGTCGTCGTCCGGATTTGTTGTAGATTGAAAAATAGTATTTATTGCAAAACCCTTTGAAAAAGCGCGTCTCGACTGCTCGGCATGTTACGGCGGATATCTGGACGTTTTTTCACCGGGGTGTTTTCCTCTCATGATGAATACATATATACATCCGGTTCTAGATTATATCACACAAGCCTGGACATCAGGTCTTGAAAATGACATCATACCGGAAAACTATCGAAAAATATGCCTATTTCGTTCACCATTAGGAAAAAGGTATGGTGTCGACTCACCTCTGGCAACTTATGAAAAAAATATTCGAATCAATTATTATATCAGCCTCATCAATATATATGAATATATATATATATATATATATATATATATATATATATATCCGATATATATATATATATAATATATATATATATATATATATATGTATATATTCGGAATCTAATTCCACGAAATCTGAATTCTGGTAGTTTGGATGGATTATTACCATGATCATATGCAGATACGTGCGGAAGGTAAACCAACCTGTGCTAGCATGATTTTTTATAGCAAACATTTGCGAGGTCGTTCATAGGAATAATTTGCAGTATCATAATTAGTGAGCTGCGTTGTGACACTAAGGAAACGTTCATTCGGTTTAAATGAACGATCATCGAATAAATATCTTTATTGCACCACATGATTCAAGTGCGGATCTGTTTGGATGGAAATGTGCTGACAAATTTTGGCAAACATCTAACACGTAGGATGCGTCTGTGTAAAGAATAATTCGCTTATGTCATTAGTGGTAGATTAAATCGGCACATGCTTCATCTGTATTCAAACTAATATAATCCAGATCAAGCCTTCACACCTCATATTAATAGTGACATCGTTCGTTATGATAGACGCCACAATGCTCAGTGCTTGGACCAATACTGTTTCTAGTCTATATGAACGATATACCACTACCAAATGATAGTAAGATGGTTTTGTTTGCTGACGATATGAAAGTAAGTAGGCAAATTAGATATGCTGACGATTGTATTTTGCTGCCAAACGATGTGAGTGCCTTTTTCAACTGGTCATCCAAAAATAAACTGTCATTGGATATGCAAAAGTCAAAGATGATTCCGATCGGTCGTGACCTTGGCTTTTACTATCGATACAAGCACGGCGACATACACCTGTAGTACACCGAAGAAGAAAAGGACGTCGTCGTCCAGAATTGTCGTAGTTTGAAAAAAAGTTTTTATTGCAAAACTCTTTGAAAAAGCGCGTCTCGCCTGCTCGGCATGTTACGGCGGATATCTGGACGTTTTTTCACCGGGGTGTTTTCCTCTCATGATGAATACATATATACATCCGGTTCTAGATTACCTCACAGAAGCCCGGACATCAGGTCTCCAAAATGACATCATACCCGAAAGCATCTAAGCTTGTCATTGGATTCAAATATATACCATTCGCTAGGCGACAAAGACGACTGGAGATGAGCACTTTTACAAAAATAAAAATGCGAGGTGAACTCATTTTCGCATGCAAAATACTCACAACAGTTTTGCATAACCTGGATATATTATTCTACCTTTGACATTGCATAAACAGGCGTGACCATGATTGAAATTTTGAAATTCCACATTCCAAACAGAACTGCCGCAGGTATTTCTATTCTGCACGTGTGTGCTTTGTTTGGAATTCCCTATTTTTTGATTTGTTGAGCTCAAACAGTTTATCTATACTCAACTCAAAACCTGACGATTATATACAAGCTAATCCAAGTTTTAACTCAAACTATCAATGATAGATCATCTTCCCATTGAATTTTATTTTATTTGTACACATATGTAAATACATATATACCTATAGTCCCACTCTGTGGTTATTGTAAAGTTAATTGCTCCCTCAAACATGAATAGTGAATCTTGAAAACAATATATTTCAGAAGATGATTATTGCGCGCGAAATTCGAAAATGAGTGATTATTGCGACTTATTCTAGTAAACATAACTGCTATTCTATACTTAATGCGATCGTGTATAACTTCAACTATCGAAAAATGTGCCTATTTTGTTCACCATTAGGGAAAAGGTATGGTGTCGACTCACCTGGGTCAACTTATGAAAAAAATATTCGAATCAAGTATTATATCAGCTCATCAATATATATATATATATTATATTATATTATATTCGAAATCTAATTCCACGAAATCTGAATTCTGGTAGTTTGGATGGATTATTACCATGATCATATGCAGATACTGGCGGAAGGTAAACCAACCTGTGCTAGCATGCATTTTTATAGCAAATATTTGCCAGGTTGTTCATAGGAATAATTTGAAGTATCATAATTAGTGAGCTGCGTTGTGACACTAAGGAAACGTTCATGCGCTTTAAATGAACAATCATCGAATAAATATCTTTATTGCACCACATGATTCAAGTGCGGATCTGTTTGGATTGAAATGTGTTGACAAATTTTGGCAAACATTTAACACGTAGGATGCGTCTGTGTAAAGAATAGTTCGCTTATGTCATTAGTGGTAGATTAAATCGGCACTTGCTTCATCTGTATTCAAACTAATATAATCCAGATCAAGCCTTCACACCTCATATTAATAGTGACATCGTTCGTTATGATAGACGCCACAAGGCTCAGTGCTTGGACCAATACTGTTTCTAGTCTATATGAACGATATACCACTACCAAATAATAGTAAGATGGTTTTGTTTGCTGACGATATAAAAGTAAGTAGGTAAATTAGATATGCTGACGATTGTATTTTGCTGCCAAAGGATTTGAGTGCCTTTTTCAACTGGTCATCCAAAAATAAACTGTCATTGGATATGCAAAAGTCAAAGATGATTCCGATCGGTCGTGACCTTGGCTTTTACTATCGAAACAAGCACGGCGACATACATCTGTAGTACACCGAAGAAGAAAAGGACGTCGTCGTCCAGATTTGTCGTAGTTTGAAAAAAATTATTTATTGCAAAACTCTTTGAAAAAGCACGTCTCGCCTGCTCGGCATGTTACGGCGGATATCTGAACGTTTTTTCACCGGGGTGTTTTCCTCTCATGATGAATACATATATACATCCGGTACTAGATTATATCACACAAGCCTGGACATCAGGTCTCCAAAATTACATCATACCCGAAAGCATCTAAGCTTGTCATTGGATTCAAATATATACCATTCGCTAGGCGACAAAGACGACTGGAGATGAGCACTTTTACAAAAATAAAAATGCGAGGTGAACTCATTTTCGCATGCAAAATACTCACAAAAGTTTTCCATGACCTGGATATATTATTCTACCTTTGAAATTGCATAAACAGGCGTGACCATGATTGAAATTTTGAAATTCCACATTCCAAACAGAACTGCCGCAGGTATTTCTATTCTGCACGTGTGTGCTTTGTTTGGAATTCCCTATTTTTTGATTTGTTGAGCTCAAACAGTTTATCTATACTGAACTCAAAACCTGACGATTATATACAAGCTAATCCAAGTTTTAACTCAAACTATCAATGATAGATCATCTTCCCATTGAATTTTATTTTATTTATACACATATGTAAATACATATATACCTATAGTCCCACTCTGTGGTTATTGTAAAGTTAATTGCTCCCTCAAAAATGAATAGTGAATCTTAAAAACAATATATTTCAGAAGATGATTATTGCGCGCAAAATTCAAAAAGGAGTGATTATTGCGACTTATTCTAGTAAACATAACTGCTATTCTATACTTAATGCGATCGTGTATAACTTCAACTATCGAAAAATGTGCCTATTTTGTTCACCATTAGGGAAAAGGTATGGTGTCGACTCACCTGGGTCAACTTATGAAAAAAATATTCGAATCAAGTATTATATCAGCTCATCAATATATATATATATATTATATTATATTATATTCGAAATCTAATTCCACGAAATCTGAATTCTGGTAGTTTGGATGGATTATTACCATGATCATATGCAGATACTGGCGGAAGGTAAACCAACCTGTGCTAGCATGCATTTTTATAGCAAATATTTGCCAGGTTGTTCATAGGAATGATTTGCAGTATCATAATTAGTGAGCTGCGTTGTGACACTAAGGAAACGTTCATTTGCTTTAAATGAACAATCATCGAATAAATATCTTTATTGCACCACATGATTCAAGTGCGGATCTGTTTGGATTGGAAATGTGTTGACAAATTTTGGCAAACATCTAACACGTAGGATGCGTCTGTGTAAAGAATAGTTCGCTTATGTCATTAGTGGTAGATTAAATCGGCACATGCTGCATCTGTATTCAAACTAATATAATCCAGATCAAGCCTTCACACCTCATATTAATAGTGACATCGTTCGTTATGATAGACGCCACAAGGCTCAGTGCTTGGACCAATACTGTTTCTAGTCTATATGAACGATATACCACTACCAAATAATAGTAAGATGGTTTTGTTTGCTGACGATATAAAAGTAAGTAGGCAAATTAGATATGCTGACGATTGTATTTTGCTGCCAAAGGATTTGAGTGCCTTTTTCAACTGGTCATCCAAAAATAAACTGTCATTGGATATGCAAAATTCAAAGATGATTCCGATCGGTCGTGACCTTGGCTTTTACTATCGATACAAGCACGGCGACATACACCTGTAGTACACCGAAGAAGAAAAGGACGTCGTCGTCCAGATTTGTCGTAGTTTGAAAAAAAGTATTTATTGCAAAACTCTTTGAAAAAGCGCGTCTCGCCTGCTCGGCATGTTACGGCGGATATCTGAACGTTTTTTCACCGGGGTGTTTTCCTCTCATGATGAATACATATATACATCCGGTACTAGATTATATCACACAAGCCTGGACATCAGGTCTCCAAAATGACATCATACCCGAAAGCATCTAAGCTTGTCATTGGATTCAAATATATACCATTCGCTAGGCGACAAAGACGACTGGAGATGAGCACTTTTACAAAAATAAAAATGCGAGGTGAACTCATCCTCGCATGCAAAATACTCACAAAAGTTTTCCATAACCTGGATATATTATTCTACCTTTGACATTGCATAAACAGGCGTGACCATGATTGAAATTTTGAAATTCCACATTCCAAACAGAACTGCCGCAGGTATTTCTATTCTGCACGTGTGTGCTTTGTTTGGAATTCCCTATTTTTTGATTTGTTGAGCTCAAACAGTTTATCTATACTCAACTCAAAACCTGACGATTATATACAAGCTAATCCAAGTTTTAACTCAAACTATCAATGATAGATCATCTTCCCATTGAATTTTATTTTATTTATACACATATGTAAATACATATATACCTATAGTCCCACTCTGTGGTTATTGTAAAGTTAATTGCTCCCTCAAACATGAATAGTGAATCTTGAAAACAATATATTTCAGAAGATGATTATTGCGCGCGAAATTCGAAAACGAGTGATTATTGCGACTTATTCTAGTAAACATAACTGCTATTCTATACTTAATGCGATCGTGTATAACTTCAACTATCGAAAAATGTGCCTATTTTGTTCACCATTAGGGAAAAGGTATGGTGTCGACTCACTTGGGGCAACTTATGAAAAAAATATTCGAATCAAGTATTATAGCAGCCTCATCAATATATATATATATAAATATATATTATATTATATTCGAAATCTAATTCCACGAAATCTGAATTCTGGTAGTTTGGATGGATTATTACCATGATCATATGCAGATACTGGCGGAAGGTAAACCAACCTGTGCTAGCATGCATTTTTATAGCAAATATTTGCCAGGTTGTTCATAGGAATAATTTGAAGTATCATAATTAGTGAGCTGCGTTGTGACACTAAGGAAACGTTCATGCGCTTTAAATGAACAATCATCGAATAAATATCTTTATTGCACCACATGATTCAAGTGCGGATCTGTTTGGATTGAAATGTGTTGACAAATTTTGGCAAACATTTAACACGTAGGATGCGTCTGTGTAAAGAATAGTTCGCTTATGTCATTAGTGGTAGATTAAATCGGCACATGCTTCATCTGTATTCAAACTAATATAATCCAGATCAAGCCTTCACACCTCATATTAATAGTGACATCGTTCGTTATGATAGACGCCACAAGGCTCAGTGCTTGGACCAATACTGTTTCTAGTCTATATGAACGATATACCACTACCAAATAATAGTAAGATGGTTTTGTTTGCTGACGATATAAAAGTAAGTAGGTAAATTAGATATGCTGACGATTGTATTTTGCTGCCAAAGGATTTGAGTGCCTTTTTCAACTGGTCATCCAAAAATAAACTGTCATTGGATATGCAAAAGTCAAAGATGATTCCGATCGGTCGTGACCTTGGCTTTTACTATCGAAACAAGCACGGCGACATACACCTGTAGTACACCGAAGAAGAAAAGGACGTCGTCGTCCAGATTTGTCGTAGTTTGAAAAAAATTATTTATTGCAAAACTCTTTGAAAAAGCGCGTCTCGCCTGCTCGGCATGTTACGGCGGATATCTGAACGTTTTTTCACCGGGGTGTTTTCCTCTCATGATGAATACATATATACATCCGGTACTAGATTATATCACACAAGCCTGGACATCAGGTCTCCAAAATGACATCATACCCGAAAGCATCTAAGCTTGTCATTGGATTCAAATATATACCATTCGCTAGGCGACAAAGACGACTGGAGATGAGCACTTTTACAAAAATAAAAATGCGAGGTGAACTCATTTTCGCATGCAAAATACTCACAAAAGTTTTCCATGACCTGGATATATTATTCTACCTTTGAAATTGCATAAACAGGCGTGACCATGATTGAAATTTTGAAATTCCACATTCCAAACAGAACTGCCGCAGGTATTTATATTCTGCACGTGTGTGCTTTGTTTGTATTTCCCTATTTTTTGATTTGTTGAGCTCAAACAGTTTATCTATACTCAACTCAAAACCTGACGATTATATACAAGCTAATCCAAGTTTTAACTCAAACTATCAATGATAGATCATCTTCCCATTGAATTTTATTTTATTTATACACATATATAAATACATATATACCTATAGTCCCACTCTGTGGTTATTGTAAAGTTAATTGCTCCCTCAAACATGAATAGTGAATCTTGAAAACAATATATTTCAGAAGATGATTATTGCGCGCAAAATTCGAAAATGAGTGATTATTGCGACTTATTCTAGTAAACATAACTGCTATTCTATACTTAATGCGATCGTGTATAACTTCAACTATCGAAAAATGTGCCTATTTTGTTCACCATTAGGGAAAAGGTATGGTGTCGACTCACCTGGGGCAACTTATGAAAAAAATATTCGAATCAAGTATTATATCAGCCTCATCAATATATATATATATATATATATGTATATATTCGGAATCTAATTCCACGAAATCTGAATTCTGGTAGTTTGGATGGATTATTACCATGATCATATGCAGATACTGGCGGAAGGTAAACCAACCTGTGCTAGCATGATTTTTTATAGCAAACATTTGCGAGGTCGTTCATAGGAATAATTTGCAGTATCATAATTAGTGAGCTGCGTTGTGACACTAAGGAAACGTTCATTCGGTTTAAATGAACAATCATCGAATAAATATCTTTATTGCACCACCAAGTGCGGATCTGTTTGGATTGAAATGTGCTGACAAATTTTGGCAAACATCTAACACGAACGATGCGTCTGTGTAAAGGATAGTTCGCTCATGTCATCAGTGGTAGAGTAAATCGGCACATGCTGCATCTATATTCAAACTAATATAATCAAGATCAAGCCTTCACACCCCATATTAATAGTGCCATTGTCCGTTATGATAGATTCCACCCTTAAAACTTCATAAAGGTAACTGTAGTTTGACATGCTGCATTTCGAGTTTAAAATCCAATCGCGTAATGCTAACAATTTTATCGGTTAATATACTTGATGATATAATTTGAACTTACTTGCATCGCCTGAATTTCGTAGCAACATGTAATCAGTATTTGTTCAAACACTTTGAATCTACTTATGTAATAATCGTTATATCTACATGAAACAAAAATAATGTTTTCAGACTTGTGTTTGAAAATTTACGGTTCGTAGTGTGTCAAGTCAATTAATCATGATATGACAACTCCGCACGTCTCGTTTTACGAGAAAAAAAGGAACATCGAGGCCAAATAAAGGTAACACTTTTAAATGTACAAACTTCGTGTATGTTCAACGCATTAATATTCACGTCATCCACAAATTTTCAATCCTAAAGTGTACCTTCATGCCAAATAAACTTTCCATTTTTATTCGCGTTCACTTTAAAGACAACACAGCAAGCAAACGAAAATCTCTCAAATGCTTTATAACACTGTATTCAACCTGTATGTAATAGTCGTCCATATGATCTGATTTTTCAAAAGATTCCGTGCTCATTGGTTTATTTCAAATTCATGAAAAGAAAAGAGTTAGTTCGCTTATTTTGTATTATTGCATCTCAAAGTAAAGAATAATTTTTATTTTAAGACCACAGGTTTCTACAAAATCAAGTGCAAGTCATGGCCGGTAAACATGTTGGATGCATCATATATCTTAACATAAATATACCGTATTTACAGAGGATTAGGGTTGAGATGCATGACACCTAATGTGTATCAAGTTTACTTAAGCGGACATTGTTCGCTCCTGTACATATAATAATTCACTACGGGTGTAATGCATCATGTGGGGATTTTATCGGTTTGCATTGCTCATGCTAGTCCAACAGAAGTAGTTAAGAATTAAAGAGATAAATTCATTTAGAACCACACGCATGTTGGTCTAAACACAAGCTTCCGGAGAGGAAACTGACGCTGCTAGTGTTCCAGAATCGACACTTCACGATGAATTTTGACTAACAGGATTTATTTCAAATTTTCCTTTTATGAATATAGTTTCTCTAACGGCAAATAATATTTGCAAAAACATTGCTTTTTCATATCGAGCCGTAACACGATTGTGCTGCTCTGCTGAATATTAACGAATCGTGTATTAATGGATAACACTTGCGCTGGTCTGTTTAATTAGGCGAACAGAACAGAATATGCTGGGATCATCAAGACTCGTGAAACCGAACGCTAATCAAATATGTCAGTCTGAAGGCAGACTCAAAAACGCTTATTAACGATCGGTGAAACGGAACTGTAGCCAATTTTATCATGCGTGGTATGACAATGACGACTTCGGGGTTCAGAATCATACCTTTTCTTAGAAATTGCACAGTGGGTGAGTTCAACTAATTGGTAACCTGGAGTATAGTGCTTTCATTATGGACAGTCGTCGTCAAAAGTGTGAATATGTCGATCGTTTTGGCAAAATGGGTTGATCTTCATATACAGGTTTGTCACTTGACCAATTTTTGGGCAATCCTTACCAAATCTGACTTTGCATTGTTGTAGTCATATTTGACAGATCTGCCTGCTCTTTTGGGTCGCGATATTGGAGTTTTGCATATCAATCTGGATCTCCTTACTGACACTTCTTCTGTAGTAAACCTTAAGAATGTCTTCTTAATTAAACAACAATTTACTCACATTGCAATGCGACCACACGGTTTAGCTATAATAGGCTAATTTCAATTTGTTTAGATATATTCTAATCACACCATCAAAAGATTTCCTATCGGCGTAATATGGCAGGCTATTATGTTTCAAAACGAAAAAAATTAATTTTAAAATACTCACGTTTCTTCACATTATCTGAAGCATAGAGTTTATCAAATTTATGTCTCACGAATTATTTTCGGTTGCATATTTCATTCCAATTTATTTTTAATTATCAAGGTAATTCAAGGTAATTCAAGGTTTTTAATGGTCTAAAAAGCAACAAGCTTAGCAATAACCATAGGATGGTAAAAATTGAAATTTAAGTGTATAAACAATATAAGAACATAGATTAAACAGTATATAAGTGTTCTGGAAACGAATAATGCAATAAAAATTCGTCTAATTTCGGCACCACATACCGTGTTAATGAATTTCAGAAACGTATAGCACGTATGTAAACACGGGCGCGAAATTACAAAGGTTGAATTTAAATGTCGAAACATTAGTTAAGTCCGCCTGACACTTTCTCAAACACTCTTCAAGCAAAAGTCTAGTTAGCGTCCTTAGTGTAAAATCATGTTGTGTTTAACCAAAAAATACATCTTATTTCATTTACTAATATACAATTCTTCATCTTCGAGGCGTGGTAGAGACATGACCCGAACCAACTCCAACATGTCCGAATTAACTACAAATATTTCGATTCAGAGATCACCACAAGTATAAGCGAGACATGAAAATTTGAATAAATATTAAATGTTGCCAATTTAAATATATGTGATACAGAATTACGTTTCGAGAACGCTTTACGATTTATGTTCAGTTACCATCTGTTTGTAAGCTGACTATATTACATTAAGTGGAATAATTTATCATATATTTTCTCGCTAAGTTTTTCCAATGTGAGCAATACACTAAGGAAGTTCGATTGTTTATTCTTTCTTATTAACCCATTCTGCTTCAAATTGGTTTTGAGCTATATAGAATCAATGTACAAATTTGCAATTGAATTTAAATGAAGAAAAAGAAAAATGGATTCTTCATATAAACGAATTTTCAGCAGTATCAATCATTTCACTAAATGATTTAGAACAAATTTACCGACAGGTCCGGATATCAATTTGTCGACTAAACAAATTTTTTTTTCCGTCTTCATTGATACCTTCCACTTGTGACGAACCAAATGTTATGTGTCGAAAGTGTCACAATAATTACCGGTATCTCTTTCATTTGGATAAGCGGCTGTTTAACACAAACTAACCCAAACCTACTTTATAAAATAGAGTCCAATGATAAAAGTAGCTCATATGCATATTTGAATGATTTGTATACTTAGTTGGAACATCCATTCGATTTTGGAATACATATTCTTGTGCTTTATATATTCGCACGAATTCGTAATAAATTATTCAATTTCTGTTCTGAAACTCCACCCATTCGCTGTCAGCAGGGTTGTTATTAACTATGTTTTAATGAGACTTTTTACATCTGTTGACAAAGGGGTCATCTATTATACGAAAGCAAACTTCTTTTCCCTGTGGTCGCATTTGATGCTTCCGCAAATAACACCAAGTATGAATTTGGCTTCTTAATAGATTGTCATATAGAAATATGTGATATCGAACTGATTATTTTAGGTAAAACGTGATCAATCCAGAATATGTTGACAATGCTGCAGTCTGTTAATTCACTGAACACGTGGAGTAGGACAAAAGTTTGCCATCAATGTTTTCTTAGTAAAGCGACACGTTAACCGAGGCATGTTTTCAATACATAATTTCTCTCTCCATCTGAAGAAAATTATTGGTTGTGAAATCGCTATGGATAATTAAAATTAACGTTATTTTGGGTTGAGAATAGCAATAAATGGTAAGCTGAAAGACTTGGTTTTTAGCATCCCATTCGTAATCAGTATTTCATGATTTTTCCGTTATTATTCCTTTTTTAGAATAATTGTTGTGTTGTATCCTAGACCAACGTCGAAATCATCCAGGAATTCAGGCAATCATATCAGACCTGTTCGCAAGCGGTAGATAGATTCAAATGATCTACATGACCAATTCGCATCGCAATCAGTACCAATCATGAACATAGATGAAATTAAATGTGAAAAAAATCCGAAGGGAAAAAAACAAGTTGTTCATTCCGCTCTAACTCAATTGACATCCATATGATATGAATATTTTCAATCTGAAAAGCCACCTTGACAGATAATGTATTTGCGGAGATCAAGGTAGCATATACTTTGCGTTTCGGGAAATTCAGCTTGCATTGAATTTTTTTACCAACAGTTTACTTCTTCCAAACAGTGAATTCAAAATTCATCCGAACAGTTGCAAACACATTTCAAACTTGACGGAGATGCGTTAGGATTATGTGACGCAAACTATAAAAATGTGCGCCGTATTTTAAATTTCATGAAAATGGTTTTATAAAATTTGCTACGCGTTAGCAGCGATGTAATTATGAGAAATATGTTATTTTTAGCAGAAAAGATTTCCATTTCCTGTTTAATTGATCAAGCAGATAAGGAGATGTTATTTCAGGGCTTTGATTGTGGGCTTCGTAAGTTTAGACCCACATACGTCAATCACGTAAAGAAAATAACTTCTGTAGATTGTTTCTTTGATAATCTCCATTTCGTTTACACAGTTAGCAAAAATTACTGGTGTCTGATAACTTAGTGTTCAGAATGTTTATAATCACATGGAGAGAAAATTGTTTCGATTTTGCAATTTTAAACTCATATCAATCTCCATTGTCGTAGCTTCGGAGTTGATGACAAAGTGTTAGGAATTACTCTATTTGTCACTTTATAAGTATTCGCTCTAGCATGCATCTTTTAGTGCGAGTATTTCCAACAGGCAGATATTCGTTCAACATCATCATCATATCCTAATTTGATGGTGAAATAAAATGCACCGATGTATTAGATTACAGTTGCATCACTTTCAGGATAACACATTCTATGTATTTGGATAACACATATTTAATGTTCATTAATATGAGATCCAATTAAAAATACACAACTCACTTTCGAACCATTGTTTCTCTTTCATAACTGTCAGATAAATGTACGATGTTCAAATTTTCTTACATTTTTTAACGTGTTTCCAAATTCATGGTCTCATAATGTTTTTTCGTTAAAATAGGTGACCTTACCGTATTTTAAATCAGAATCAACTGCAAAATATATATTATATTGTTATTCGTATCAGTCGGAAATTTGAATCGTGAAAATGGAAATACTTTTGATGTATAATTTAATTGGTCGTTAATTATGAACAAACGTTATAGTAAATGTCGAAAAAAATAAAATTATGTAAATTTGAATGATAATGGATTTGTGCAAAAAACTATGAATAGGTTTGCCAAATATCAACGGAACTGAAAATAAAAGACAATTTGTGATAATTTTGTATATGAATCATTATTAGATTTCGAATTTACTTATATATATAAATTATTTCCCAATTCGGAAATGTATCCATTTTTTTAATCTCCAAATTTGCCTTTAATAAAATTCAAAGTCCTTCGTTGTCGATTAATATAACCACTCACGATATTTGACTTTGCCTAATGGCAGAAAAGAGAGATTGTTCAATTAATAGGCTTTAATCGTTCTAATTCGAAAGTTGTATTTCACACCATTCGGTCGATGAGGACTATGGATGAAATCATAATAGCATAATTTATTCATGATGCAATGCTTCTCAAACGAATAAACAATGTGATTTGTGGGATTAATCTCTTCCACAGCAATGTGCATTACACGGTTGCTAGACGAAGTTGTTCGCCTGCGTCGTTTTTGCTGTTCAGCAAGGAAAAGCAGTATACTCCTCACCACGGCTTGCAGACGACGGTTCACACAATGCCTCTAATGTGCGCGGCTTACAGCAAATTCATCCCAGGTAATAGGATAGAAGCTAATTTTATTGTCAACTACTTATGTCACACAGTTCTATTATGCAAAATCAAATGTCAGAATAATGCTTGACATGGTGAATCTGAACTACGTACGTATTTTTTTATTTAATTATAAATATTATTTTTTATTTTTATTTTTATTTTGGCATTATGAAAGCAGAACAATAGATTATGGCATATAACATCCTGTTCAAAAGTTGCACAATTAGTATGCTTGCGTTCCGTTCCTTTATTATCAGAACAATAACCTTCTACTTTGGCATTCACTCGTCTTGTGAAGGCAGTACAATGAGGATGCGAATAATTTGAAACAGTGGATAAACGAAAAAACACACTTGAAATTGCAGTCCACGGTTTGAAAATCATAATGTTCTAGCACATCTAAATACACACGTGCAGATGGGTTTAATCCATGAGATTGAACAGATATTAAGAAGTATGATGACTTTACGTTTTAAAACACACATTCTCTATTACCGCTTTCTTGTTGTTTGCGCCAAAATGATAAGGAGGATATGATCCAGGTCCACGGGCAAAATAGTTTGAAATTGATGGCAACTGTGGGGTAAGGCTGCCATTTATATTCAAATGTACCCCGTCTACAAACATATGTTGACAGATTCAATACGTGGGTTTTAGAAAATATTCAGTGCATTTCCGTCGCATGCACAACCGGACCGCTTCTCTACTGATTGCAGTCATCAGATGAAGACTATACGGTCAGTATCCTCATTCATATAGCTTAGACAATTTGGGTATAATTTGAGTGACTTCTAGCAATTCATACTGAGTTATAATTCCTTTTGCAATAGAGTAATAAAAATGGAATGTTGAATAGTATTAACAAAATTATTAAATAACTAAAACAACTAATTTAAATCGGTTTATTTGGCTTATGAATAAAATGTCATCCGAAAGTGAAGAGAGGAATTTACCTTCTTTATTTGGTTTCAAAGATAATACACCGGTTTTACGCCTGGCCCTTTTATTGGTTGACGTTGCGACTGGAATAAAATATATTTTGCTTGAATAAATCATTGCTTACTTTGCTATAAAAAACGCATTCTTGTATTATGACACATGTGAATCAGGTGTGACAAAAATGATTTGATCGTAGAATAATTATATATAAAATAAACAATTATCTGGTCGTAACTGCTCTAATTAAAAAGTACAATATCCGCGTTTTGTGTAGCATTGTTTAAATAGATCGGCGAGTTCAAACATAAATTATTTATCTTGGTCCGTTCGATTAAATATATTTGCCTGATTGGTAAAGCTGTCAATTTAAATATAATCTTAGTCATTGGATAGACAGTGAAAAGAACTCTAAACCCTTTGGGCTTCTCCATAATAATAAACGTAATGTTCAAAATTAAACATGCTATACATGATACTGAATTATCAAAACTATAGAGCTCTGGGGTTTTAGACGAAACGCACAAATAATGCAGATCTGACAAGAATTGTAAGAGCCATACTGATATCAGGCATAAGTGTCATTCATCAGAAAATTCAAGTTGTTGATCACACACAAAGATTGCCTGGGTGTATTTGTATTTTACGTTCATTTCTCTACGTTGATAATGAAACCCAAGATGTATCACATAGTTTTACTTCCTAACTAAATATTCACATGTCTACCGCCGTTATAATTTTAAGTAACTTAACTTCTGGGCTCCACTTGCAACATACACTAAACACGATTTGTTCAGGTTCGCCATCCTGTGCAGCAAACCGTGTATCATATATTTAAGTTTGTTATACCTCTGAATCAAGAATAAGCTTAGCAGTTCTCACTAAAATCAAATAAATGTTGACACTGTGTTTTACAAATGAAATTCAAAATCAATATCAAGAAGTTGATTTAGGTTACGATCTTTTTCTCAAAACACTTCCATTGTAGCTAGGCACCAATCAGCTGCTTTAACATTCGCACTGGTGACGAAAATGTTTGATTTCATTCAAAGAAGTTAATTGCTTCGTCTAGATTCACCTAAATAATTTTTTAGAAAAAAAATCGAACCACAAAGTTTATGAAAACACCGTTGCTATTTCTAGTCGATTCGTAAGAAATGCCTGAGAAATGATGCTGAACAAAATAATTAGTCACTAAATTCTACTTAACGTAATTAAAAATTGCATGTACTTATTAGGTAAGTGGGAACACGGATAACTGGTATACGACGCAAACATTAAAGCACATTTTGCCAACTCATTTTGTTTTTAGATTATCATAGATCCTCAATTATAACCGGTCTTATATTCTGCATCCTCTACTTCGTGGTGAATTCAGTAGACAACATTTATCTACGCAGATGACTAGATGATATATATATGTTAGTTAGGTTTTGCTTAAAAGCGTCTGCCTATTAATAAAATGACTACATTTCGTCAACATTTTTTTATTCCTGAGCTCTCGTATATAACTAATTTGCTTATATAATATATAAGAGTATGTCTCATAAGCGATTAAACGAATCGAGTGAGATCTTATAGACAATGTCAAAGTCACCGAGAAGATAGAACAAAAGGAATTATTAATAGTGTATTCAATATTTGATAACATATTCAGCACTCTTTTATTAATGAACCATCAACGAGTTATTCTTGCGAGCCTAACATTACAAATTATAAACTACACAATCACGTTTTTCCATAAGCCATGTCCCGAAAAATCTTTTTTTAATAATTTATAATAATTTGCACTTGACTGAGGTAACGAAACAGAGTTGTTTTCGAAAACTGAATTTATAGCATTTGAAATTACTTCAACAATCAAAAAATAGTTTCATAGAGGTTTCAATTTTGCAACAATTCAATATAACGTATGGCATTAAATAAGGATTGAAGGGTGTTTGCCTGCTAAACCGCATGAAAGATGTACGTATTTATAATGTCCATGAGATGTTTCTGTTCGCTGATAATCTTAAACATTTAGACCAGTTAGCTGTATTGCTAATTGTGTTCTACTACAAAACAACCTGAATGCATTGCACAAATGGGCTTCTCAAAATAAAATTCCTTTGAAATTTACAATTCCCAAAATTATTAAGGTTGTCTACATTGACGAAATTTCATACTTCTACTGGCTTGACGATCAATGTCAAGGTTGTACAACTAAAGAGATGAACCTAGGTATTCGGTTTGCGGTAGATTCGAAAACAATTTACAATATGATGCGTCTTCTATACATGTTAAGCTAAATCCTGAAAGGATTCTAGAGAAGCTTCTACTCTGATTTAATCTGCTCACACATGAAAACAATGACATCAAATAAGATGTTGTTATTTACTGTTTATATAATCTACAGTTTAGGCATGTCAGAGGCTTCTTAAATATAGAACGCGTTGAGCGGTGTAGACGATTGGGCTCAGGTCCTCTCACACAGAATAATTTATGACACGCGTATCCTCAAATACAAAGTGTTTATAGAAATACTTCTAAAAACAGATAATTTGTTTCGTCTCCTATGCGTAATAGGACCAGTATTCAAAATTAGTAATTGAAAGTGTTTTAATTCACTGTTATATTGTTGAATTTGGAATTTACTGCTTAGATTCGTTGAAGACATAAATATGTGAAATGTTGCAAAGACAATTGTCTCTTTGATGCTAAAAACCGAATTCCGATCTTGAATTTTCAACAAAATTTGACGATTAGTGTTCTCAAAATCAGACGTAAATACTAGCCCACTTGTTCATAGCAGCCTTGTAAGTAAACGCGAAACTTTTATAAGTATCGAGTTTGCTATCTAGACTATCGACGCTGAAACCTCGCAAACACCTCAAAATATACAAGATTGCGAGAATAGAGTTTTAATAGCAGCAATTATCATTCAAACCGAGTATATGTTTTTCGGAAACTGTGAATCAAATCATAACCATTTCTGAAACAAATGGAGTCATCAGCCACACATGTGAAGCATGTTCGCACAAAATAACGTAATTTATGTAACGATCGTAAGTTGCCGAATTGACGACATTGAAATTTAAGTCCACAGACATGTGTTATTGCATTCGAAAATAATTAACGGGAAAAAATATTTTGAAATTTTGTTGAATCCAATTAAGTTTCCTTGTGTTTCCCAGTATTAACAATGAGGTACTGTGAAACAATTACTTGTTGTTACATCCTTGTAGTAAATTCACCCCGATCTCTTATTGGTGATTTGTCTAAATCGGAATCCGAAACACTGCTTCATTTTTGAAAACGATTGCTACATATAATTCGATGCAACAATTAATAATGCTCCTTACTTCAAGATAGATCAAACAATAAATTTAAGAGTCAACAATGTTCGGTTTCACCTCAACGCAAATGTAAAAAATAATTAGTTGATCAACCGACACTAAGTTCTGTGTTTCGCCTTCCTCGATTTACACAATGCATTTTCTTCGTTTCAATGGACAATTGAGGCTGAAACCAGGATTGCTTAGTAAATTTATAACGGTTAAAAAATCCCTAGTGTAACGTTTGCGTCCGTATGAGAAAGAAATTGTAATTGTGACAAGGACAGAAGACATATCGATGGAAAATATATGTTTCGGTTATTTGTTTTCCAGGTGTTTTCGTTTGTTAAAAGGTGGCGCGAAAGGACTTTTGTATGAATGTCCCAACACGGTAGTTTGTTCAAAATACACAGCGCATCAAAATATACATAATGTATTTAACAATGATTTAATTTGGGTGTGTATTGATCTCACCACATGAAACACCGGGGCCTTCTAGTTATTTGAACCGTTTTATGGATTTAAGGTTTCATTATCTTCACACGACAATGGTTCAGCTTTTGTTTATCGGGCATTGTTCAATCTGCTTCTTCTGACGTCACTCTACCGTCTCTGAGTATTTTTGAATATGTCTATCATTACACTTGAATTGAAAGTGAGTTTCAAAGATTGGTCGATCACCATTGTTGCTTGATGACAGGGGTATCCTGAAGAAAATTGTAGCTACACACTACCGCGTTGCTTTCGTTTGAGATATGAAAGCAATTGTTTGTTGTTGTGTTGTTGTTGTTTGGCGACCTTCTTCGTAGAAACAGCCTCCAAATCGCCTATAAAGATATGACTACGCTAGTTGCTTTCCTTAAAATCATTGAAACGTTCATCTTATTCCCAACAGTAAACTTTTACGTAGATTCTAGAATTGAACTCAGTAAAGTCACTTTGCATAGATCACTTTTAATATTCATTTCAAACTATCGTTAGTTTGTTTAGTGGACGTGCTAAAAAAAGCGAGGAGCCTGGGTGGCGAACCAAACGTGTTATGAAGGTAGGTCTGATGGTTTCGGAACAAATCACCGTACGGAGTTAGGACTATTATTCTAGGTCGTATCTCAGTCTATTACAAAACAGTTTCTCGATCGATTAGACAAATTTATTACAGATTACACTAAACACGTTTTTCAAAATTTGGGCATCAACGATCACATTATAATCCGATGGTTTCAGATGAACAGACGGTTTGGTCTTCATTACCATTCCGATGTCAGAGGTGTTTACGTGAGACATGGAAATGACTATCCGTTTTACTAATGTGAAGTCTTCATAAAGAGAGCGCTGCGCGAGAAACATTGGGAGATATATAACGTATGCATCGAATGATCTGCCGAGGTGTTCATATTTGTCTGCTTGGTATTAAAGATTATATTATCCCATTTTTTATTTGTGGTACAGGTTAACCATATGTTTTCATCTTCTAATGGAATTTCAAATAAATCCATTATTATTTATAATTTCAGCTCTAAACTCAAAATGCTTTTTACGGCTTTTATTGCTCAAAACTCATCGAATCAGGCCAACCCTCGTTTGGTTCTCATCAGTCTTTACAGACGTGGCCTGGGCAATGAATGTTTCCTTCAGTCAGGATCGATATCACGTCAGCGATTAATGTAATTTGACATTTTGCGTGACACTTGTTGAACAGTTAACACATATGACAGTATTTAACATACTAGTAACCGAAGTGATGTGTTACCCATATACTCCGAAATTACAATTCACTAACTGCTCCTAGCTGTTTGCCGTCATCAGGTAGATACAGATATATTAGTTTTTGTTGAAGTTAAAACAAAATTTCGAGAAATGCGAGCAACACATCAGATTGGTCATCTTTAAGCGCCTTGAGTGCTTGACCACAAATCACTATGTGATTTTGTGTTTGAATATCGTGTTTCGTTTTACAAAACCCATGCAACAGCGGCATTCAATTATAAACTTGTTTACTAGTAACCACTTTCTCACAGTTAACACATGATAGTTGAACGAGAGATGGTTTAAAAAATGCTCATTAGCATGCATTTTTATCACACCTACTTACATGCTGTAATAGTAAATCGGTCCTAGCTAACTTTAGATAAATATACGGAAATAACATTGATCTGACAATACTATGAAACCTATATCCAAAAGTATCGGTGATATAGAAATTCCAACCGCACGTCGCGTCACCTTTGAAAGTTGCCCCGGTAAATCATAGGCAATTGCGATTCATTCAGGAATAATGCAAGATAATTTATAGCGTACATTGAACTTGCGCGGAGAATGCGCCGGATAATGATCTTGAAATATACGGAACCCGATCAAATTTCCCGATAATGTTTTGTAAAATTAAAGAGGGTTTGCCAGGTTCATCAATCCTCCGTTGTTCTTATATTTGAATGTATCTATTTGAAGTTTCGCATTTTTTCCCTTTATTTGGTAGTTTTTTCGCACAAAATGTTTCGTCTTATACTATATGAAGATAGAGCCGGGCATGCGTTAGATCTTACTATCAATATCATGGTGTTGAAAACATAACCGAATCTGCGTTCATTTTAAACGTAAACACCTGTGTCACTCCTTTTATAACTTACTGACCGAATGGTCGTAAACCGAATGCCTATATACAGTAGATAAATGGTGAACAATATGTAACTTTTGATACCTTTCTTGGCATTCAAATCAATGAGATTAACCTCATACCCGTGTCCTGGGAAATTTGATTGATTGAAAAGTGGTTATTCCAAGATCAGTTCTATTGTGCGATTTCTCAAAACACGTTATTGTTTACGTCTTGAGGTGGGAGACTTTTTGCACGCTGATTTTTTAAAGTTATGATGAAAGTTAGCTTTGTGAACGATCATACAGAAGTAAACCAGCATGGAGACGCAAATTATTTTGATACGTCTTCCCGAAAACATTTGTATCCCCAAACCATGTTCTCATCCATTCAACCGGTAGATAAACGGCACTGGTGCGTTAAAGTTTTCCATGTGAGAAATAGAAGCCACAATACCGATAATTGTGGACAGAATAGATGTACTACGCATTAAACATTGCGTGTGTGACTAATACACTAACGTCTTGGACAACGAAACAATGCGAGCAATTTGTTTATCGAAGTTTTCTTGATCAAGAAATGTGCACATTTTTTCTCTCAATGTTTTATAACATGAAGCTGTCCGATTCTCCTCAGGAGAAAGGAATAAATCCGCGATAAAATAAAAAAGCGGTTCATTCCATTTTATATTGATATGTTATCCTGCTTTAAAATTTAAATTCGTTCACCTTTGATAACAGCTATGAATAATCAATGTTTTTAATGAAAATATATTACGCTCGGAAAACCAATATACATTATTGCTTCCTGAGATAAAACAAAACAATACGAAACTCAGATCTGTGGTATCGTGGGGACGTTTGATGGGACGACACATGTAGATCCATGGGATGAAAGATGTATGTTTTTTCTGTGAATGTGTTCATGGCCAAAATGCAACCAGAGTGCTAAGCAATAGGTTTTGTAGTTTGTCTCACGTAAAACAAACTCACAAGGCCAAAATGTTTACTTAAGTTAGGTTGCGATTGAGACACAGTCGAATTCAATATGTAAGCCCTTAAGTTATATCAGCCTCATAGATAAAACATTAAGTATTTCACTTGGAGATATTTAGTAGTCAAAAACTGTAAGTTAATTGTGTGTGTATGACGCGGAATATCGAATAAACACAAGATTGTGTCTAGCACAGTTTTCGATGTACCAGTCTTATATCACCGTAGTTTACAAGTTGACGCATTGGTTATCAATAAAAATTTCAGAATTGCAATTTACAAATTCATTCTCAATACTTACTTTGTTCACTTGATTCGGGTTCGATAACTGTAAAATGGATAAAATCAAATGAAATTCTAATCAAGGACCTACAATTTGCGTCAGCTGATGATTTACGAACATACCATAGCTGATATTCACAAAAATGTGGTGAGTTAATCTCATTTTGACTGTCATAATGAACTCGCATCGAGTTCTGCCGAGTGAAGTTGCAGTAAATGTCCTTTTTTGTAAAATCGCTTTGATCATTTTACTCGATAATACATAGCAACTTTTTGCTAGTTCTTGCCGACCGCTGAACTACCACGTATAACGCGGTTAAACGAGAGATTATATTTTAACTGTTCCAACGAATCAATATTCATTAAAGCAAAAATGTATTTTCTTTATCGAACATATGAATTTTCATTCATCATGGTTCCAGAGGGTTCAAATCTGAGTAGTTGAATGCTTTCTGTACACATGATTTGCTCACGAACAAAAAGAACATTTATGTTTCAAACAGTCTAACGTTCAGCGAGTGTACTTTATTTTCTGTTTTTGCACATCATAACTTATCTCTATTATTAGCAAGCATGCAAAAAACTTTGAAACTTTTACCTCTTACTTTTGAATTAACTTATCTCTATTATTAGCAAGCATGCAAAAAACTTTGAAACTTTTACCTACTTAATTATAAAATGGAACATATTATTGATAGGAAGAATTGTGAATGTATACGAAACAACGTTAGCTAACTAACTCTACTTGAACTAAGATACTGTTATGTTACAAAGGAGAAAGCGGTTTGGGATTACAATAAATTTGAATTTACGTGAAACGTGTATTGTCCATGAATTCCATATCATTAGTGGCATTTCGCAATGGTCTTTACAGGTATCAGCACTGTGTCTTCGCATCGCCAATGTTCATTTTTGATGTATGATACTAGTGTGTTGCTCTCTAAGATGATTACCATAAAGTTAATGCAAAAACGGTGTTATTGATGTTAATGATCTTGATGATATGATACTGCATAAAAATGAGGTTACAAGCATATATAGTGCGCTGTCAAAAAAATTACGTCTTGTTGCTCCAACAACATTTGTTTGTGTATTAACAGCTGCAAACATAACGGAAAAAACAATTATCAAATTATCAATGTTACTTCAAGTGCATGTATTCACAGAAGTCATTGATGTGAGCTTACATCCAAAAATAAAATCATGTTTTGAGTAAGAGATACGATTGATGAGTTGTGTCGTTTAACATATTAATAAATGTTTTGACAGTTATGAAAAAACAAATTACTACAACATTAAGCAAATCAAAGTAATCTGCATAGCAGCTTTAACTCATGTAAACTTTCGCAACACCACGTGTACTGCTCAGATTAGAAGAGCCGAACAAAGAGTGTATGTATCGCTTTATCGATCAAGTTTACGGGATTATATTTTGCCTATAATATAACGATACATAAAAATGATGAATGATTATTTGAGAATGTACTATCTTGTTTTGAACAAAACATTTTGAAAGGTCTATTGCGCTCAGCTAAACGCATTAGATGGTGCGGTGTAAGGGTTCCAACAATAAAGATGCATAAATTCTCGACAATAATTGATCAAACAAATTTTTCGAAACACAATGTGAGCTCCATGTTTATGTGAATGTGTTCAAGCCAATTGTGTGAAATGAAATACGGGTTTCATCTGATTATAAATCACAAACCATAACGCGGGTAATAAAGTGTGAGAAAGATGGATGTGAATGCAAACTATCTTTTTCGTTCATTGTCTCGGGTTTACACACTCTTCACATGAGCGTGGGATGATGTGATGAAAGAATTTAGTCGTACAATCCTTATCCAACAGTGGCATACAAGTGCAATTTTCTTTAAGATTTCTCCGCTGCTTCGTGCGCATGCGGATCCTAATAATAATGTACATACCATATCAGTGCAAACAGCACAAAACCAGTCGGGAGGTTTGTTTTACCAAAATTATCCAACAATAACCTACAAGCTCAAATGCACTACTGGTTTCTGGCTGTTTAAGTTTATCAGGTGGAGACAATAAGAATAGGTTCAGTGAGCCTTGAAACAGTGGATAAAATGGTAAACAAGTATATTCTTGTAAGAGACTGTTCAAACTTAGAATCACATGGTGATTTGTGGTCAAAAGCGATATCTCACTAAGTCTCGTTCACAGTTGCACCACGAGTTCATGAAACGGTGCAACAAAACAAACTTCGGTGATTGTATGACACTTTTTTCTTTTCAAGAGAAACGTGTAAATGTTTCTCAAACATTATTTTGAAAACATTATTTTATTGCTTGCAATCTGTCGATCAAGCGCATCATCGCTTCAGCCATATGCTTCGCTGTGAATAAAATCATTTAGGTTAAATTATTACCAATGCGCCCAATACATTCGTGCAAAAGTGTTATTTAGAATCTTGTTATATTTTCCTTTGTCAATTCACTGTGCAAAATATCGATAATACCAATTTCTGTTTTGGGAAACCACCATTTTTTGCATAAAATAAGTGATGAGAATCATTTAGATAATTATGTCATCTTATCAAAAGCATGATCCGCGAAATGTTCGCTAATGAATTTCAAGCAAATTTTGCAGATCTATCGTGCCAAGCTTTTAGAAAGCATGGTTAATAACGACAAAATGATTAACTGATTATTGCAGTCAAGAAATATAAGAGTAATTTACTCTCAAGTGAACACATTCCATGCACAGATTTGAAGACGTAATTTTATCCTACAATTTCATCACCAGATTTACACAGCCTGCAGTACATAAGTGTATCTTGTGATAGAATGCAGCGACAAAACGAACCGCAAAGAGGCGCATTAAAGGGCAATTTGAATGCGCAAAGAGCACGGTTATCCAAAAGGTTTTGTTAAATGCCAATTGATAGTTCGTGAATTGCAAATGTGAAACAATACGTATAATATAAACCATGCGTCCATTCGCGTAAGGTTTATGATAGAATAAACTATTTATTCCGATATGATGCACCTTGAAGTTAAGAAACCTTTATCTAGCAGTAAGAACATCATTTACAGAATCATATTTGATGAATGTTCGTGTGTTTGCATAGAGCAGACTTCCATGGACATTTACGATTTAATCGGTTAGAACAAAAACAGTTTCGGAGACAACCACGGGTTTACAAGGAATATAAAACCCTAAATCGTAATTTTGCCATTGCAAAGCACGTTATAAATACGAATCACAGCTCCGAGCTGAATATTGCGGAAATGTTGAGACTGGGTAATGAAGAGCATAGCGAAATCGTATTCACGGTGGCGGTCGAATGTTTAAGTCAGGTCGACTGGCAGATATTAAGGGGGACGCAGCAATCTAGCAAACGGCATTGATGTAAAAGTAAATATTTGTTATTCAACTTATGAATACTAGTTGATTCAATTTATGTTTTCTTCAACAAAACTGCAACATTATACCCATAACTTATTTCCTTTTACGAATGTCAGGCGCTATGAAAACAGATCTTGCCCGAGATCACTTTCAAAAGAGTGACGTCGACAAACACTAGGTGGAATCTCCACAACTGATCGTGGTCATACCCACGAAACGTGAAACAACGTAGCCGTAATATAGGCTGTTTAGCGGTAAGGTAATTTTATATTAATTATATTTATAATAATTATATTAACTTTTCCTGACAAGGACCCTTCTATTGCAGAACTGAAACTTATCCTGAATTAATATCTGACGGCACTCGCATTTTAGCATTATGATGCACGATAGTGTTAAACATAAACCAGTTGATAGTAATGCATTTGCCAAAATGTTGAGCACGAAAAAAGTGATGATGACACCCACGCCCGCTTCAAACGCGATAGCTCACCAGGTCAGTCGGAGGTGCACCGAGAGTTCATAACGGGCAAAAAACAAACTTCGGTGATTCTATGAACCTTTTATCTTTTCAAGAGAAACTTGTTCAAGGTTTCTCAAACCTTAAGAGAAAAACATTATTTCTTTACTTGCAACGTGGCGACGAATTGCACCAACGTTTTAGCTATATGCTTCAATGTGGTTGAATTGATTCAGATTAGATTATTAACAATGCGCTTAATACGTTCGTGCAAAAGTTTTATTTAAATCTCGATATTTTGTCCGTTGTCAATTCACTGTGCAAAATGTCAATAGTACCAATGTCTGTTTTGGGAAACCACTCTTTTTGCATAAAATAATTGACAGGAATCATTCAGATGATTGTGTCATCATATCTAATGCGTGATTCGCGAAATGTTTGGCAAAGAAATTTCAAGCGGAGTTTGCCACATCAATCGTGCATGGCGTTTAGAAATTACGCTGAGTAACGATGGAACTTTTGACTAATATTTGCAGTGAAGAAATATAAGTGTAATTACTTCCCAAGTGAACACATTTCATGCCCAGATTTTAAGACCTAATGACATCGTTCAATTCCATCACCGGAATTACACAGCACACAGTACATTAGTTAATCTTGTGATAGAGCCGACGAAACAAACCGAAAAGGGCGCACCGAAAAGCGATATAAAGGCGCATACAGCACGGTTATCCAAAACGTTTTGTTACGAGCCAATTGAGGGTGTGTATTGCAAATGTGAAGCAATGCGTATAATCGTGTACCAAGCGTCTTTTCGCTTAACGTTTATGATGGAGAAAACTAATCATTTAGTTGTGACGCACCTCAAATTTGAGGCACCTCTATCTAGCAGTTAGAACATCATTTACAGAATCATATTTAATGAATATTCGTGTGTTTGCATAGAGCAGACTTCCATGGACATTTAAAATTTATTCGGTTAGAACAAAAACGGTTTCGGAGACAACCACGGGTTTACAAAGAATATAAAACCCTAAATCGTAATTTTGCCATTGCAAAGCACGTTATAAATACGAATCACAGCTCCGAGCTGAATATTGCGGAAATGTTGAGACTGGGTAATGAAGAGCATAGCGAAATCGTATTCACGGTGGCGGTCGAATGTTTAAGTCAGGTCGACTGGCAGATATTAAGGGGGACGCAGCAATCTAGCAAACGGCATTGATGTAAAAGTAAATATTTGTTATTCAACTTATGAATACTAGTTGATTCAATTTATGTTTTCTTCAACAAAACTGCAACATTATACCCATAACTTATTTCCTTTTACGAATGTCAGGCGCTATGAAAACAGATCTTGCCCGAGATCACTTTCAAAAGAGTGACGTCGACAAACACTAGGTGGAATCTCCACAACTGATCGTGGTCATACCCAGGAAACGTGAAACAACGTAGCCGTAATATAGGCTGTTTAGCGTTAAGGTAATTTTATATTAATTATATTTATAATAATTATATTAACTTTTCCTGACAAGGACCCTTCTATTGCAGAACTGAAACGTTATCCTGAATTAATATATCTGACGGCACTCGCATTTGTTAGCATTATGAATGCACGATAGGTGTTAAACATAAACCAGTTGATAGTAATGCATTTGCCAAAATGTTCTGAGTGCACGAAAAAGTGATGATGACACCCACGCTCCGCTTTCAAACGCGATAGCTCACCAGGTCTCAGTCAGAGGTGCACCGAGAGTTCATATAACGGCGCAAAAAACAAACTTCGGTGATTCTATGAACCTTTTATCTTTTCAAGAGAAACTTGTTCAAGGTTTCTCAAACCTTAAGAGAAAAACATTATTTCTTTACTTGCAACGTGGCGACGAATTGCACCAACGTTTTAGCTATATGCTTCAATGTGGTTGAATTGATTCAGATTAGATTATTAACAATGCGCTTAATACGTTCGTGCAAAAGTTTTATTTAAATCTCGATATTTTGTCCGTTGTCAATTCACTGTGCAAAATGTCAATAGTACCAATGTCTGTTTTGGGAAACCACTCTTTTTGCATAAAATAATTGACAGGAATCATTCAGATGATTGTGTCATCATATCTAATGCGTGATTCGCGAAATGTTTGGCAAAGAAATTTCAAGCGGAGTTTGCCACATCAATCGTGCATGGCGTTTAGAAATTACGCTGAGTAACGATGGAACTTTTGACTAATATTTGCAGTGAAGAAATATAAGTGTAATTACTTCCCAAGTGAACACATTTCATGCCCAGATTTTAAGACCTAATGACATCGTTCAATTCCATCACCGGAATTACACAGCACACAGTACATTAGTTAATCTTGTGATAGAGCCGACGAAACAAACCGAAAAGGGCGCACCGAAAAGCGATATAAAGGCGCATACAGCACGGTTATCCAAAACGTTTTGTTACGAGCCAATTGAGGGTGTGTATTGCAAATGTGAAGCAATGCGTATAATCGTGTACCATGCGTCTTTTCGCTTAACGTTTATGATGGAGAAAACTAATCATTTAGTTGTGACGCACCTCAAATTTGAGGCACCTCTATCTAGCAGTTAGAACATCATTTACAGAATCATATTTAATGAATATTCGTGTGTTTGCATAGAGCAGACTTCCATGGACATTTAAAATTTATTCGGTTAGAACAAAACGGTTTCGGAGACAACCACGGGTTTACAAAGAATATAAAACCCTAAATCGTAATTTTGCCATTGCAAAGCACGTTATAAATACGAATCACAGCTCCGAGCTGAATATTGCGGAAATGTTGAGACTGGGTAATGAAGAGCATAGCGAAATCGTATTCACGGTGGCGGTCGAATGTTTAAGTCAGGTCGACTGGCAGATATTAAGGGGGACGCAGCAATCTAGCAAACGGCATTGATGTAAAAGTAAATATTTGTTATTCAACTTATGAATACTAGTTGATTCAATTTATGTTTTCTTCAACAAAACTGCAACATTATACCCATAACTTATTTCCTTTTACGAATGTCAGGCGCTATGAAAACAGATCTTGCCCGAGATCACTTTCAAAAGAGTGACGTCGACAAACACTAGGTGGAATCTCCACAACTGATCGTGGTCATACCCAGGAAACGTGAAACAACGTAGCCGTAATATAGGCTGTTTAGCGGTAAGGTAATTTTATATTAATTATATTTATAATAATTATATTAACTTTTCCTGACAAGGACCCTTCTATTGCAGAACTGAAACGTTATCCTGAATTAATATATCTGACGGCACTCGCATTTGTTAGCATTATGAATGCACGATAGGTGTTAAACATAAACCAGTTGATAGTAATGCATTTGCCAAAATGTTCTGAGTGCACGAAAAAGTGATGATGACACCCACGCTCCGCTTTCAAACGCGATAGCTCACCAGGTCTCAGTCAGAGGTGCACCGAGAGTTCATATAACGGCGCAAAAAACAAACTTCGGTGATTCTATGAACCTTTTATCTTTTCAAGAGAAACGTGTTCAAGGTTTCTCAAACCTTAAGAGAAAAACATTATTTCTTTACTTGCAACGTGGCGACGAATTGCACCAACGTTTTAGCTATATGCTTCAATGTGGTTGAATTGATTCAGATTAGATTATTAACAATGCGCTTAATACGTTCGTGCAAAAGTTTTATTTAAATCTCGATATTTTGTCCGTTGTCAATTCACTGTGCAAAATGTCAATAGTACCAATGTCTGTTTTGGGAAACCACTCTTTTTGCATAAAATAATTGACAGGAATCATTCAGATGATTGTGTCATCATATCTAATGCGTGATTCGCGAAATGTTTGGCAAAGAAATTTCAAGCGGAGTTTGCCACATCAATCGTGCATGGCGTTTAGAAATTACGCTGAGTAACGATGGAACTTTTGACTAATATTTGCAGTGAAGAAATATAAGTGTAATTACTTCCCAAGTGAACACATTTCATGCCCAGATTTTAAGACCTAATGACATCGTTCAATTCCATCACCGGAATTACACAGCACACAGTACATTAGTTAATCTTGTGATAGAGCCGACGAAACAAACCGAAAAGGGCGCACCGAAAAGCGATATAAAGGCGCATACAGCACGGTTATCCAAAACGTTTTGTTACGAGCCAATTGAGGGTGTGTATTGCAAATGTGAAGCAATGCGTATAATCGTGTACCATGCGTCTTTTCGCTTAACGTTTATGATGGAGAAAACTAATCATTTAGTTGTGACGCACCTCAAATTTGAGGCACCTCTATCTAGCAGTTAGAACATCATTTACAGAATCATATGTAATGAATATTCGTGTGTTTGCATAGAGCAGACTTCCATGGACATTTAAAATTTATTCGGTTAGAACGAAAACGGTTTCGGAGACAACCACGGGTTTACAAAGAATATAAAACCCTAAATCGTAATTTTGCCATTGCAAAGCACGTTATAAATACGAATCACAGCTCCGAGCTGAATATTGCGGAAATGTTGAGACTGGGTAATGAAGAGCATAGCGAAATCGTATTCACGGTGGCGGTCGAATGTTTAAGTCAGGTCGACTGGCAGATATTAAGGGGGACGCAGCAATCTAGCAAACGGCATTGATGTAAAAGTAAATATTTGTTATTCAACTTATGAATACTAGTTGATTCAATTTATGTTTTCTTCAACAAAACTGCAACATTATACCCATAACTTATTTCCTTTTACGAATGTCAGGCGCTATGAAAACAGATCTTGCCCGAGATCACTTTCAAAAGAGTGACGTCGACAAACACTAGGTGGAATCTCCACAACTGATCGTGGTCATACCCAGAAACGTGAAACAACGTAGCCGTAATATAGGCTGTTTAGCGGTAAGGTAATTTTATATTAATTATATTTATAATAATTATATTAACTTTTCCTGACAAGGACCCTTCTATTGCAGAACTGAAACTTTATCCTGAATTAATATATCTGACGGCACTCGCATTTGTTAGCATTATGAATGCACGATAGGTGTTAAACATAAACCAGTTGATAGTAATGCATTTGCCAAAATGTTCTGAGTGCACGAAAAAGTGATGATGACACCCACGCTCCGCTTTCAAACGCGATAGCTCACCAGGTCTCAGTCAGAGGTGCACCGAGAGTTCATATAACGGCGCAAAAAACAAACTTCGGTGATTCTATGAACCTTTTATCTTTTCAAGAGAAACGTGTTCAAGGTTTCTCAAACCTTAAGAGAAAAACATTATTTCTTTACTTGCAACGTGGCGACGAATTGCACCAACGTTTTAGCTATATGCTTCAATGTGGTTGAATTGATTCAGATTAGATTATTAACAATGCGCTTAATACGTTCGTGCAAAAGTTTTATTCAAATCTCGATATTTTGTCCGTTGTCAATTCACTGTGCAAAATGTCAATAGTACCAATGTCTGTTCTGGGAAACCACTCTTTTTGCATAAAATAATTGACAGGAATCATTCACATGATTGTGTCATCATATCTAATGCGTGATTCGCGAAATGTTTGGCAAAGAAATTTCAAGCGGAGTTTGCCACATCAATCGTGCATGGCGTCTAGAAATTACGCTGAGTAACGATGGAACTTTTGACTAATATTTGCAGTGAAGAAATATAAGTGTAATTACTTCCCAAGTGAACACATTTCATGCCCAGATTTTAAGACCTAATGACATCGTTCAATTCCATCACCGGAATTACACAGCACACAGTACATTAGTTAATCTTGTGATAGAGCCGACGAAACAAACCGAAAAGGGCGCACCGAAAAGCGATATAAAGGCGCATACAGCACGGTTATCCAAAACGTTTTGTTACGAGCCAATTGAGGGTGTGTATTGCAAATGTGAAGCAATGCGTATAATCGTGTACCATGCGTCTTTTCGCTTAACGTTTATGATGGAGAAAACTAATCATTTAGTTGTGACGCACCTCAAATTTGAGGCACCTCTATCTAGCAGTTAGAACATCATTTACAGAATCATATTTAATGAATATTCGTGTGTTTGCATAGAGCAGACTTCCATGGACATTTAAAATTTATTCGGTTAGAACAAAAACGGTTTCGAAGACAACCACGGGTTTACAAAGAATATAAAACCCTAAATCGTAATTTTGCCATTGCAAAGCACGTTATTAATACGAATCACAGCTCCGAGCTAAATATTGCGGAAATGTTGAGACTGGGTAATGAAGAGCATAGCGAAATCGTATTCACGGTGGCGGTCGAATGTACGATAGGTGTTAAACATAAACCAGTTGATAGTAATGCATTTGCCAAAATGTTCTGAGTGCACGAAAAAGTGATGATGACACCCACGCTCCGCTTTCAAACGCGATAGCTCACCAGGTCTCAGTCAGAGGTGCACCGAGAGTTCATATAACGGCGCAAAAAACAAACTTCGGTGATTCTATGAACCTTTTATCTTTTCAAGAGAAACTTGTTCAAGGTTTCTCAAACCTTAAGAGAAAAACAATATTTCTTTACTTGCAACGTGGCGACTAATTGCACCAACGTTTTAGCTATATGCTTCAATGTGGTTGAATTGATTCAGATTAGATTAATAACAATGCGCTTAATACGTTCGTGCAAAAGTTTTATTTAAATCTCGATATTTTGTCCGTTGTCAATTCACTGTGCAAAATGTCAATAGTACCAATGTCTTTTCTGGGAAACCACTCTTTTTGCATAAAATAATTGACAGGAATCATTCAGATGATTGTGTCATCATATCTAATGCGTGATTCGCGAAATGTTTGGCAAAGAAGTTTCAAGCGGAGTTTGCAACATCAAACGTGCATGGCGTTTAGAAATTACGCTGAGTAACGATGGAACTTTTGACTAATATTTGCAGTGAAGAAATATAAGTGTAATTACTTCCCAAGTGAACACATTTCATGCCCAGATTTTAAGACCTAATGACATCGTTCAATTCCATCACCGGAATTACACAGCACACAGTACATTAGTTAATCTTGTGATAGAGCCGACGAAACAAACCGAAAAGGGCGCACCGAAAAGCGATATAAAGGCGCATACTGCAGGGTTATCCAAAACCTTTTGTTACGAGCCAATTGAGGGTGTGTATTGCAAATGTGAAGCAATGCGTATAATCGTGTACCAAGCGTCTTTTCGCTTAACGTTTATGATGGAGAAAACTAATCATTTAGTTGTGACGCACCTCAAATTTGAGGCACCTCTATCTAGCAGTTAGAATATCATTTACAGAATCATATGTAATGAATATTCGTGTGTTTGCATAGAGCAGACTTCCATGGACATTTAAAATTTATTCGGTTAGAACGAAAACGGTTTCGGAGACAACTACGGGTTTACAAAGAATATAAAACCCTAAATCGTAATTTTGCCATTGCAAAGCACGTTATAAATACGAATCACAGCTTCGAGCTGAATATTGCGGAAATGTTGAGACTGGGTAATGAAGAGCATAGCGAAATCGTATTCACGGTGGCGGTCGAATGTTTAAGTCAGGTCGACTGGCAGATATTAAGGGAACGCAGCAATCTAGCAAACGACATTGATGTAAAAGTAAATATTTGTTTTTCATATTATACATACTAGTTAATTCAATTTCCTTATTCGTGGAAAAAACCTCAACATTGTGCCCATTATTTATATTATTTTACGAATGTCAGGCGCTGTGTTAACGGCCCTTGTCCGTTATCACATTTACTGGTTTAACGTTGATAAACTTTCGACAAAACTCGACAATTCATCGTCGTCATTCCCGCGGAACGTAAAACAACCTAAGCGTAATATTGGCGATTGAGCGGTTAGGTAATTTTAGTGGTTGAGGTTGACCTCCACTTAATCATATTACCTTTTCCAGACTAGAAACCGTCTCTTGCATGAGTAAAACGGTATTTAAAAAATGATCCATTTGATAACACCCATATTTGTTAGCATTATGGATGCACGATAGGTCTTAAACATAAACCAGTTAATTTTCATTTCATTTGCCAAAATGTTCTAAGCGCACGAACAAGTGATGATGACACTCACGCTCCGCTTCCATATGCGATAACACACTAAGTCTCAGTCAGAGGTTTTCGTTAATCATAACACATATTTTATTAGAGATTTGATTAGATCTATGTTCTTAACTTCATACAAGCGCAATTTCTTTTATTTTTCTTCATCTTTTTTAACCGCATGTGGACCTTGATCCTTAGGTCCTTTCCTAATGAGTGTAAACAGTGAAATACCTGTCGTGCAATTTTTGTGATTGATGGAAATGCATGCAAATGTGCCTTTTGTTCATGATCATGTGGTCAAATGCATTCGACGTATTTGTTACCTCATGAGCTTGAACTGGTTATTCGAACAAAAGACATCCGACGCTGTCTAATATACTTACATGTTGATGATTCAGGTGCAACGTTATCTGGAAAAACAATGGAAAACATAACGAAAGTAATGATTCTCTAATCTTGATTTTCCTAATATGCATATATATGTAATCCTAGGAGCTGAGTTATCATCATATGAAAATTTAGGTTCTGAGCGAGAGGTTTCAATAATCCGGTTTGTCCTTGAAGATTCACTTTAATTTTCGATACTTATAAAGAAACATAAATAAACTCAAGCAGTATTGCAGTCCAAATAATCTTTCAAGCACACACAGATAACAGAGATAACAAACACAGATAACTCTCAGTTAACACTGCTAACACAGGTAACGAAGTTAAACACAGGTAAACCTTAACACAATTGAACGTTCACAACATGGAAACACACCGTTCACTTTTCAGAAGTAGACAGTCCAGCGATGGAGTAAGCACGTTCCGCTACATTATAATTTCATGAAGTGAGGATGTACCTCCACATCGAATAATTTTATGAGATCAGTAGAATATATTTGCGCTTCATGGTGACGATACATAAATCTGACCAATGATTAGTTGAGAATTTACTTGGAATGCATGTATGGAGCTCACATGATTTGAAGTAAGGATATTCTTAAAACGTTTTATTTACTACGTACGTTGTCGTTAATTAGAACGCTTATTTTATTCAAGATTTGATTAGACCTATTTAATATCAATCATACAAGCACAATTTCTTTTATTCTTTCTTCTTCATCTTTTTCAAGCGCATGTGGACCCTGATGCTTAAGTCCTTTTCTAACGAGTGTAAACAGCGAAATACCTGTCGTGCAATTGGTGTGATTGATGGAAATGCATGCAAATGTGCCTTTCGTTCATGATCATGTGTTCAAATGCATTAGACGAATTTGTTACCTAATGAGATTAAACTGGCTATTCGTACAAACGCCATCCGACGCTGTCTAATATACTTACATGTTGGTGGATCGAGTGGACGTTTATCTGGAAAAACAGTGGAAAACATAACGAAAATAATGATTCTCTAATTCTTAACGTTTCCAAATATGCATATATATGTAATCCAAGGGGCTGAGTTATCATAATATGGAAATGTAGGTTTTGAGCGAGAGGTTTACTTAATCCGGTTTGTCCTTAAAAATTTACTTCAATTTTGGATACTCAAAAAGAAACATAAATAAACTCAAGCATCATTGCAGTGCAAATGATCTCTCTAGAACACACAGATAACAGAGTTAGCAAACACAAATAACACTCAGGTAACACAGCCAACACAGATAACCAAGGTAAACACAAGTAAACCTTAACACAATTGAACATTCACAACATGGAAACACCACGTATACTCATCAGATTTGGACAGTACAGCGATGGAGTGAGGATGTACCCATACATCAAATAATTTTATGGGATTATGTTCTTCTATTTAAGCTTTAAGGTGACAATACTTGAATCTGACCAATGATTAGTTGGGAATTTACATGGGATGCATGAATGGAGCTCGCATGATTTGAAGTAAGGGTATTCTTAAAACGTTTCATTTACTACGTACGTTGTCGTTAATTAGAACGCTTATTTTATTCGAGATTCGATTAGACCTGTGTTCTCTTAATCATACAAGCACAATTCCTTTTATTCTTTTTCATCTTTTCAAGCGCATGTGGACCATGATCCTCAAGTCCTTTCCAAATGAGTGCAAACAGCAAGATACCTGTTGTGCAATATTTGTGACTGATGGAAATGCATGCAAATGTGCCTTTTTATTCATGCCGATGTGTTCAAATGCATTCAACGTATTTGTTACTCATGAGCTCGCATAACTAATGCACAATACGTCTTAAGCAAAACCCGGTTAATCTTCATGTCATTTGCCAAAATGTTCTGAAAGCACGAACAAGTGATGATGACACGCACGCTGCGCTTCAAAACGCGATAGCTCACTAAGTCTCAGTCAGAGGTGCAGCGTGATTTCATATAACGGTGCAACAAAACAAACTTTGTTTGTTGTATCAATCTTTTATCTTTTCAAGAGAAACGTGTCCAGAGTTTCTCGAACCTCAAGAAAGAAGAACATTATTCATTTGCTTGCAACGTGGCGACCAAGTGTACCATCGCTCTAGCTCTATGATTCGCAGTGATTAAATTGATTTACTTTGGACTATTTCCAATGCGCTTATTACATCCGTGCAAAAGTGTAATTTGAAACTTGATTTATTGTCCGTAGTCAATTAAGTGTGCAAAACATCAATATTAACAATTATTTTTCTGGAAAAATGATAAGACATTTTACATAATTGTGGTCTATCAAAAAAAGCTTTATTGGACAGGTAACATTATCAAAGAGAGGCATACAAGAGCATTTTCTCTTATTCTCATTATCTATTTTAAGCGCATGCGGTCCCTGATCATTCAGTTCTCTCCCAATGAGTGCAAACAGCACGAAACCTGTCATGTAATGTGTGTGATTGATGGAACTGCATGTAAGTGTGCCTTTTGTTCATGATTATGTGTTCAAGTGCATTCGACTAATTTGTTATCTCATGAGATTAAACATGTTATTCGTACCAACGTCATCCGACGCTCTCTAAAAAACTTACTAGTTGATGTTCCAGGTGGAACGTTACCTGAAATAACAGCGAAAAACATACGAAAATAATGAAGTGAAGATACGCTCAATATATTTCATTTACTAAGTACTTTTTCGTACACAAGACCGTTTATTTTTTTCGAGATTAGATTAGACCTATGTTCTATAGTTCATACATGCGCAGTGTCATTTATTTTTCTTCCGCCATGTGACGCTCATGTTGATCCTAATAATAATGTTCTTTCATAATGAGGGCTAACAAATCGACACTCTTCGTGGAATGTGTGTGCATGATGGAAACTAAGCAAATGTGACTTTTTGTTCATGCTCATGTGTTCAGAGCCGGCCTACATGGTTGTGGGCTCATGCGATTGGACAGGTTTTTCGTACTCAACTTATTCAACCGCGTCATACTAACGCAATTTGTTTTCGTGTTGACTGAAAACAGCAGGACGTCCTATCTTATGATGTTTCTTTGTGTTAATAATGCATTCATATGGACCTCCGTGTTTTTATAATTTTACTCTTAAACAGGAGGTGGTAGATTCCATATGAATTGTAAAAATTGAACAGATTTGTATTTTACCATAACATGTTTATTGCAGTTACTCTCAATGTTTTTTCATTCGGAGTGTACTCTTATTTGCCCTCGTTAACAAAAGAATTTAAAAGGAAGTTTTTGCCGATGTTTAACAGTGAACGCAATCAGCAAACTAGCGTGTACGACTTTAGGTTTCATTCCATGTCTATGCACCTGATTCTAGTTCGGTTGATCTCAAGTATCTTGTTTATGGTTTTAACGTGTATGTTACTAAAGATGAATCGTAGAAGCTTGGCGTTGAATATTGTGTTTATGATGAGGGAGGGTATTCAGCAAAATTCAAACTAGAATCAAAGAACAGACAAAGCGATTTCGGAGATAGGACCGGGATTGATTAGGAAAACTTAACCAACGTTATCATACAAAAGTGTATCAAACTTCCGCTACTTCGAGCGCATTCAGACCGTGATCTTACATTCCGGATTGCGTATGTGTGTGTTATAGAAATGCATGCATATAATCCTTTGTTATTCTGACATTTCAATCATCAACATGTGGATTTATCTCCCATATGATGTAGAAAAAGCTGCGAAGGACGAAAACATTATGCGCTCATGATGTACATTCGTGGATGACATCAAGCGAAGGAGGTCGACAAAAGACGTCTCTAACTTAGAATAAAGAATTTCTGTTTTGCATCATTGCAGTGCAACCATTTATAAATGAAAAAATTGTTACATCAGAATGCATTTAGTTTATTATTTGAAAGTGAAACACGTTTAAATTGATCCATTGAGCAGAAAATTTAGTAATCAGAGTTGAAATAACTTTCGTTACACAAATGAAGCGTGTAGTTAAAGTGAAGAAATAGAAAAACATTTTTAGGGCAACCATCAAACTATGCATTTGTTCAAAACCGTTGTGCGGGTGATTGGTTAACGGATGCTGAACTATTTTAAATTTAGGAACACAGCTGTGGTAACCACTTCACGCCTGGACCCACAACATATAGATTCCAATATTTCTCAAGAAAAATAACAAATTAGTGTTTGTCTTAAGATTTGAAATAATATCGTCGTTAGAACTTCAAATGCCCGTAGTTAACACACCTTATGTGTTCTTAACGGTAACTTAAAAAGAAGGATCGTTACGTTTTGCAGATTATGGTCGTATTACCAACTATCTACTTCAGGGTGAGCTGCAATTAGGGAGTCGAGTATTTGACAGACCGAACTGGCGGTACAAAAACGTTTGCAAATGAGATATGAAAGCTCTTGGCATTGACCCGTCCAGTTTGGAAGAACTTGCTCTCGACCGCTCACATTGTATAAAGGGTCGTCTGCAAGCTGGAAAGGAGCACATAGAGCTCTTACCTGCTGAACCCAGATTACGCCGCCTGCGTACAACTGATGCGCGAGAGATTGTTTTTCCCGAATCGGACTGTTTAGCCTTTCCAAAAGCTGCAGAATGTGATGTACGTACATGGTCGACATCGACCAAAGGAGGCCAACAACGGCAACCCATCCTCAAGACATCAGATAAATGCCGCTTACTCTAATCAGATAGCTTTCCGCGCGGCATTCCAGATCCCTATACCAATAGCTCTGAAATGGTTTTTGCAGTGGTTCTTGTTCACCCAGACAAATAGATTCGACATATGAACAATATATCATAATTAAACAAATCCAGAAAATATCAGCAAAATTGGTGAAAAAAATGTGAGAATACACCCAACTAACATAGTTCATTCTAGGCCTATTAAAATTCTACATCAAACACACCGTATATAGAGGTTTTGAATTCATGGAAATGTTATCGCTAATCACACACCCCAATTTTTGTATATATTGGAAAGTGTTTCAAGTGACTTATAACGGTTATGAATCCAAACAATACAATATTCAAAGTTGTATGAGTTAAAAGCATGGGTTAAAATCTCAACGAACCAGGTGCTCCTGAAATAAAGAAAAAAATAATGGTTTTCAAAGTTATACCTGAATACCTCTGTCAAAGTCAAACATGGGATGACCATTCGACACAGACTAATATATGTGACACGACAAAATAACTTATGCTTCTGACTGTTTGCCATCATTTGTTTGATATCTTTGAAACTATGTTTTGCTAACCTTCTATCAGCAAAAAAGCTGTAAACAATTTTATTCTTACAAGCTAGGGTTACTTGCGTTGGATAAACATACAAATAAATGGCTGCTTTACAATTCAAACAACCAGCTTTTGTGAAATTACCATCTATATATTTCCTGACATTCACTGCGACGGATGTGAAATAGTGATGCTTTTTGTAATTTGGAATCACAAAGCGTAAACGTTTTCATATGAGCAAATATAAAGTTCGCAATTCTAACACGTTGGCAATGCATGCATGATAATTCGCTTAAAACAGACTGTTTCTCCAACTTATTAAGTTGAACAATATGCTAATTTCTGGCAAGCATGTTGTTCGGCGGGTGGCATCCTAAATTACCAAAAATCAAAATTGTGATTGCTTCCGTGCTTATTCAAATTCTCAAATTTGTTGTTCAATTTGTTTTATCCCGAATCCGAATCTCATCATCGGCATATAGTGATTGATTTTGATATATTGTCAAATGTTTGAGGTGCTATGTAAATTTCTTAGTTAGTCAAATTTCCAATGGCGCGTCCCGCTAATGCATCATTCTTCATTCGATTTAAGACCTTGAATCGATTATGAATAGGAGACATGGAGAAAGAATAACCAACTTGCAAATAACAACCTATGAATCCCAACCACAATTAGCTTCCAGACGGAAAGGTCTGTGAAATACTCATCATCACAAGGTATCTCATTAAATGAGTGTAGCAAGTACAATACGCTAAGTTATTACAAAATCATTGCACAAGCTGATGTTGCAGCTTAGCCTAGAAATGAATCCTACTGAATAATTAATGTGAGTTCCGTAATGTGAACGTAAGCGAAATCCTCATGATGCAGATAGGTACTATGGAATATAGTTGCACAAATTTGTTAGTAGTTGATCGATTTTCAATTCAAGATTAACCATCATGGCAAAACTTTTTTTGAGATGCGTTGGGATCCATGATAGAGATTGTGAACAAGAATCCGTCAACATTTGTATTGGTTAAATTGGCATCAGCGAGGCTTCACTGATCATATTGATAGTTGTGCTTTAGCATACATTCTGAATGATTAAGTTTTGCAGATACTAATTTTAAATGTACTAGGATTTTTATTCAATGAAAGCTCACTTAGACGGTTCTATTGTAGGCGGAATTGTGTGAAATTACCAACATAGTGTTTCATGCAGCTTGATGGTTTGATACAAGATATAACCTTCAACTATCGATGAATCATAAATCTACGGAATCTTCTTCACAGATTGATTGATCGAGCCACTAAGTGAATAATTATCGGTCGATTGGGTCGATCAAGTGAATATGCTTTTTGTTTAGAACGCAACCGATATCTCTAAATAAATATTCGTCAGTCTGTTTTCAAAGGATTGACAAGCATAGGGGCATTGTCCCACAGTATTTTCCTGCGCCGCGATGCAAACGCGTGATTTAGTCTACCCATACCTAACTGGCTTCGGTTATGTCTTACCTATTTGCTGCGTTAATAAACTCACGAAAGACATAGCTATATCCTGCATCGTCGGTGTATAAATACTGAAATCGTAATTTAATCGTAAATAACAGTTGTTTTCTCAGCGAATTTCAACTGATTAAATAACCACAAGGTTGCTTAATTACAACACATAGAACATTTTCAATATTGGTCATAGGGCTTGCTTTCAGCCATCTGAGAATGCTGGCACTCATTCATATTTTACAAGAGTATGAATCTTATCCAGTCTTTGTTGTGTACTTTAGTTCTTAGCAATACTGTCAAGCAACCATCCATGTGGCTAACAATACACATCGTATTAGTCAAATCGACCATTGATATTAGTCATGCTTGTTTGAATCGACAACCTTCCTACGCATATAATACGGTGATCAGCACTAAAGAAATAATAGAGGTGATAGTGGCGTTAATGTTACATAATTGAGACCATTTTCCGGATTAATACAATTGTTCGGACTGGGTTTCCGTGTCAGATGTATAACGTTAACATAATCTGCTCTAACTTATTAAATAATACATTTATTTTGTACAATAAAATATCATTGTAACAGAGTCGCTTAAGTTTAGCACACATTCGATATATACGGGCATATTACATGGAAATAAATTTTAATCCGCTTTAACTATTAACAGTTTTACACTACATTGGTAATTCAAAGAATCACGAAAAAGTATTGCATTTATCATCATTTTGAAAGGTTTTTATAACCTGCAAATTATTGTTTGGTCACACAATTCAAACAGTTTAATAGCATACCAGGATAAGTAAAAGTCACTCACCAACATGATATATTATCAGTAAAACAAAGCACAGGTCAAAACGCATCTTTGTTTTCCGTACCAATTACTTATACTTAGTGTTGATAATATTTATATATGAATTTCCGACAAATCAATTTGTATTTATCAAACTCAGATTTGATTGGAGTCATTAGTTTCAATTTGATTGGACGTTGAACCGTGTTCAACGCATGAAGGTGCATCTTAATTGAGATCGGCCACATAATAGCGTTGGTTTATGAGCTCAAACTATATTTTTGTTATAATACATTGCTATTGGTCAAAAAGATGTTTTGAAATACATTTGAAGAGGGATACGCACCAGCCATATTGCAGATGATCAAATAATAACTACACTAAAGCAAGACATGGGAGAATTTTCGTTACGTACACAAAACGGATTTTCCAAAATTCTTTATCGCACAATAAATATGATCACGTCCTGGAAAGATTAGATGTAAATGCATGTTCGACATTCTACCAGGTTACCCGGGCATTTCTGAAATTTTCTACAGAGTTAAGCATAATTTTATCTGAAGAAAGCTTAATCACCACGGTATTGTTAAGAAATTATATGAATTAAATAGTTTTAATAGCTACAGATTCGTGTTCATGCTGATCGCCTTTTTATTTCAATAATAAATTATGCAATACAAATCTTGTTAAAAGTTTCCTTGATTTAGCTAGGGAACTCAGATAATTAGATGCGTTTTTACAAATGTGTCTCTAATCTAGTACACTATTTCAATTGTTGATGGGCCTTTAAATCTTCATGGCATAAAAGTACTTTTTCTACACGTTTTTTCACTTAACTCTTAATGCTATACATGGCCCAAATGGTTCATTTGTTTCGTATCCACTAAAGGCAATTCCAATCGTGCATTTTTGAACGAATTACGAACGAATTCCGCATATATTTATGATCACATCATTGTAACTACTTATACTTTCTTTATAAAAACAAAGCCATTTCCTACTTATTCTGCTATGTTATGACGAATCTATAGATGATTTATTCACCGATTAGTTTCGTCTCATGAATAAAACTAATATAAATCCGTTGATAGACTAAAACGTTCAAGCTAATACATCATATCTTCAAGAGGATATTTCGCTTTCAAACAGACTTCATTACCAAGAATTTGGGCTTTTCGAAATTAGTATGGGAACTACTGGATAATCTTTCCCGAATCGGAACTTCTGGAATTTCAATTTCAATTCAATTCAATTCAATTTAATGGTCCAAAAAGCACATAGCTTTACAAAAACCACAGAGTAATATGCGAATTACAAATAACATAGGTAGTAAAACGGGGTTTGTTTTCCTACTGATTAGTTCAGGAATCACGTGAAAATACATAGAGCAGAAATTGTTTTCAACCGGTTTGATAGGGTAAATATGTATAGTTTACTTGGATGCATTGGTTCAAAGCTTTATGATGCAGAATATACTGTTTCAATGTTTGGATTGGTCAACATGAAATTGTCCAAATTCGATTTGAATATATCCAAGTTGGGTGAATGTGCAACATTACAAGGTAGGCAGTTCCAGGTAAAGCATACACGTACAGAATAAAAGTACCTTCGACAGTTCAGTCTCGAGTCAGGAATATGTACTGTATAGTCGTGACTCCGGCTGGTTCTGCGTGGTAGTCGCGTGAATAGTTGATTTAGGGGATGGTTGGGGGTATGCAGTATATTGAACATAAGTATCAAATCACCTCTAAGACGGCGGTAGCGAAAGTCGAATAGATTGAGACTTGCAATACGATCTTCGTATTGTTTGTGCTTCAAACCGCGTACGAGCTTGGTAGTCCGATGATATATTCTCTGCAAGAGGCTCATGTCCTTCTGTAGCCAGGGTGACCAAGCCTGAACCGCATACTCCATGGTTGGCCTCAAGTACGTATTAATTATTTGATGAACGGTTTGCTTAGTGAAACTCCCGAACACGCGTTTTAGCAGTAGCAGTACTCGCGACGTCTTTTCATATACAGCTGTGGCGTTATGCGACGGTTTCAATGTGCTGCTCACCCACACACCCAAGTCCTTTTCCTTGTCAGTGCTTTCAAGAATATGGGAACCAAGGGTGTAAGAGAACTCAAAATATCTTCCAATAGTCAATACCTTGCATTTGCTGAAATTGAAAGGTAGTTCATTTCTAACTGACCAGTTCTGTAAGGCATCAAGGTCCAGCTGAAGCTGTCTGCAATCTTCAGTTGTGCGTACTTGTGTCCACAGCTTGATGTCATCCGCAAATAACAAGATTTTGCTGCGAACAAGTTTCGGTAAGTCGTTAACATAGATCAGGAACAGAATTGGTCCAAGCACTGATCCCTGCGGCACCCCACTCGTTACTGCAATGGGTCGTGATAAAGCACCGTCAACCCTTACTCGAATGACACGGTCGCGGAGATAATCCTCAAACCAGGCTAGTAATGAACCCTTGATGCCACATTGCTCCATTTTTTGTAGTAACAGACTGTGGTTGACACGATCGAATGCTTTGGACATATCAAGATAACACGCGTGTATGGTGAGACCTTTGTCTACAGCTTGTGTCCAGTCATCGAGGGAGAGCAGAAGGTTTGAAAGGCAAGAGTGTCTTTTTCTGAAGCCGTGTTGTTCAACTGCGAGCAAGCAATTGTCTTCCAGATGTTTTGTGACGCTGTTTGCAACGAGGCGCTCCATTACTTTAGATATCACCGGTAGTAGTGTTACTGGTCTATAGTTGGATACTTCGGAACGGTTTCCTCCTTTGTAGATTGGGGTAATGATGCCATTCTTCCAATCACATGGAACGAAACTTTGGGTTAAAGAGAGATTAAACAAGTAGGTCAGGGTCGTACACAAAGTAGAAGCACAGTTTTTGAGGATCAGCGGGGTAATTTCATCAGCTCCGGGAGATTTTTTCGTGTTGAGATTTAGCAATGTTCGGAGGACACTGTCCGGGGTAATAGTTAGTTCTTGTAAAACATTTTCAGGTAAGGTGACGGGAGTTAAGGGGCAGGTAACGGTGTTTCGTGGGCTGAAGACAGTGGAGAAGAAATGGGCTAGAACTTCGGCAGATTCCGATGCTGTGGTTGTTGTTCCATCACGCGTCTTTAAAGCAGCAACCCCTGGTTTCACCCTAGACCGGTTATTTATGATCTGATAGAGAATTTTTGGGTTTGATTCCATTTTGTCGAGTAAATGTTTTTGATAAATCAATTTGTCGTCAACAACAAGTTTGTTTACCTTATTTCTCAGCAAACGGAATGTTTCCCAACTTTCAGCAGTGCTATCAAGTCGGTGAGCCCGCCATGCAGCATTTCGCATAGTCAACCATTTCCGTGTTCGGCTTCTCAGTTTAAACGTGTATCCCCTTTTCCGCACCTTCGGAACAAGATGAGAGTGCACTTCAACTGCAAATTTAATTTCGTTTGCCATCCATTGCCACTGACCTTGTACGCTGTCGGACTCGAGACCAGGGTCTGTGACATTCTTCAGAGTAGTATTAAGTTGTGAAAAGTCAATTTTCCTAATCAACTTGCTGGTGTCACTTGTTCTGATTGCCTGACAAATATAATCAAACGTGATAACTAAGTGGTCACTGAGTCCCATAGGAGCTTCATAAGCGAGACTTTCAATCACGTACTCTTCGTTTGTCAGTATCAAGTCCAAGATAGACGGCGTATCACTACCCCGAAATCGGGTATTGTCAAAAATATGGTTGTAAAGTGGAATGTCCTCCAGCAACTGTTGAAATAAAGCATTCAAGGAGTTTTCTGGATGAGACTGAATTTCCCTTATAGTTCGGCAAATTGAAATCTCCGATCAGAAGAAGTCTGCCGCCGTATCTGGTAGCCGCTAAGCGTATGTTTGCAATTAATGCTGAATTGTAGGCTTCATCGGCGGAGGGCGAGCGGTAAATCACGCCCACTGTACATTTTTCTTTTTCTGCTGTTACATTCAGGGAACACCACAGTGTGTCTTGTAGTTGTAAGTCTTCATCAGTGATCTCTTGGCATGACAAACTCTGAACGTGATATAGAGCAACACCGCCTCCTCGAGCCAGGCGATCGCGACGAAGTAGAGACATACCCTCAATGACTACTTCGTTGTCTGTTAAAGTTGGATGGAACCATGTCTCAGTTACGGCAATCACGTCTGGTGAGTGTGTGGTAGTTAGTTCAGTCAATTCGTGTAATTTATTTGTCAAGCATTGGGCATTCGTATACAAAAATTTGACAACCGATGTTGACAGCAAAGACGGTTCGTGAGACAGAAATATCGGAACGGCTCGGTCGGAATCAACAGGAAAGTAATTTACTTCGCCGACTCGGATAGAGTCGGCTGAATTCCGTTTTTTTACCAGGTTTGGATTTTTCATTCTGCACAGTATTTAGACAGTCGGGATCATCCGGGTTGTCATTAGTTTCGAGGCGTCTAGGAATTATTTTAATCTCTCGGGGCAATTTGTAACGAAATTGCTTCCAGTGTTTAAGAACGGTATCAGCCATACTGTCTGTCAGCAGTGTCAGTTTAAGGGGGCGCGGAGCGTTACCCTCGTATTTCGGGGATGTCGGGATCCGAAAAGTATCGATAACAGCAGTATTGTTCGTTTGGATAGTATCGCTAATAAATTTCCATTGTAGTATATCGTGTTTCGAGTTGCACTTTGCGTCTGAACTGGCAGCAGCTTCAGGAACGTTCAGGATTATAAGACTACGTCTGTCACGCTCGTTTACTTTCCCAGTGTTCCTGTTTAGTGCCGATTTTACCCGTTCTGACCAGGGTATGTCAACAAAGATACGTGGCGTGTTTTGTTCACCGTCTTGCAACAAGTATGCAGATAAAAGTACATCTTCTAGTTCTTTTTCACTCTGCAACACTACCTTGAGCAATCTTGGTTTATCTTGGTGCGGCGCTTTGGGAGCACGAGTCAAGCGGGTCAGTGAAACCGGAGTGATTGTTTTTACACCCATCCTAGTGCACAGTTCCGACCATTTGGTCAAGTCATGCTGCTGTCTAGTCGAAAATAGTGTCTCAGATGCCTCTGGCACATTGGTACAAATAATGCTAAGCGAAACCTTTTTTGAGGCTGGTTTCTCAAACACAACACTTGAGGAGGACGGCTTTAATTTTGACTCGGTTGTATCGATCTCTTTGGTGTCTTGTAGCAATATTTCAGAATATTTAGTTGCACTAGTGGTGTTTAAAGGTGAGGTTGAATGTTCTGGAGCCTTCGTTGTTGGCTTGATCAGTAGCTCAATTGAGTTTCTCATTTGTGCAAACTGATTTTCCAGATGTGACAGTCTACTCTCCATTTCGTTAGGCTCTTTACCAACCGTCAAGTTTTTACTGTTGTTGCGGACATCTTTCTTGGAATGTCTACAGCTAGCACACACATAACAAACGGATGGGTATCTCTCATCGTTTACAAGTCTCACGCAATCATCAGTCAAATTCACATCACATGACACGTGTTGGTGAAACCCGCAGAATATGCATTTAACCGAAACAGAATCAACGCTTACCGGGTCTTGACACGTGATACAGAGGTCACACTGAATCGCCGTCGCATGGGTACTTCTCACGGTCACAGCTGAATCGATTTTTTTCTTTGTCGGTGCAGTGGATCTAGTGACACGTACGCACATGTTTGCGGGCTGAACAGGGCTTGCTGGCTGTTCCATAGTGGGTGTGTTGTCGATTGAATGGTTTGACAGAGCTCGATGGCGAGATTTCGGCATTGAACAATATCCGCGATAACTTGTGAACCACGGAAGATAGGAAACAAAATACGGTATCAAAACCTGTATCGCACTGTGATCTTTCCAACGATATCGAAATTCGTAGGATAGTTAGTGTTGGAAAAAACTTTGTTTGCGTGAACAAAATGGTATTTCCCGTAAAAACAGCTAAGTTTGCCGTAATTCAACTTGCACAATCGAAAAGTATGAACTCCGTTAGGTATTGTCGAGTAATACACGGAATACTTTAAATGGTATAAATCCGAGCAGAATTGACGAAGTTATGACCAAAATTGTCAGAGCAACAAAAATTACGTCCGCACACCAGATCATGTTCGGGGTTGTTTTGTTGGCATAGCTGGTTAAGAACTGCACAACACATGGTGGGCGCTGCGATAATTAAAATAAACAAGAGCCATCAAAACAAACTGACGCAGCACGACACTTACATGCCCTATATTCCATTATTACATTAGTCATGGTAGGTGCGAGTCACATTTGCTGAAATATTAGATCGATTGCGTAATCTGTACATAGACTAGGAATCACGAAGGTTAACGTTTTTTTCCCAGCTGACGGGACAACATATTGTTCAGATATCATAATCATACACCTTATTGACTGCACACTTATCAACCCGTGTTATCTCAACCGCATCAGCGAGATGTCATTTCGCGTATAGTTCAAACCCTAGCGTATCACGTCTACCTTAGTAAAATTAACGCTGGGACATGTGTCCACCACGTGTTCAGCAAGCGGGAAATCTCGAATCAATGCTTTTCGAACCGATTTTTTTCGATTTACTTATCCGAATATTGAATAAGTTAAATGTTTGACCGATACACACTCTCAAAGGGACAATTGCAATTGATTTTGTAGACGCAATTCATTTCACAGATTGAAGGCGTCTTATCTTTCAGATGCGATAATATGGATCGGAGCGTGATACCTCTTCCATACGTTATTCGCTAAACTACATTATTCCAAATTTTACTCAACCTGAATATGGCTTCATTACCCGGAGTTATAGAAACTTTTGCACACCAATCGTTTTCAGTTTTGGGTGCTGGATGTCTAACCCGTGTCAATTGGCCTTTAATTAGGATATCAGGGTAACAATGATTGACATGCCCAGGACTAATTTCTTTATGTGATTGCTCTGTATCATAGACGCACAAGCTTTCAGCTTGATAGAACCGTAATTTCGCTACGGTAATAAATATGTTTCAAGGTTTGCTGATGAATACCGCAAGACAGCATCTGTGTCGATTGACTCAAGGTAGATCGCAATACTTATTTTACAATTGTGCTTTCACCTAAGTGTCCATTTCAAGGTAATTAAAGGTTTTTGATGGTCTAAAAAGCAACAAGCTTTCAACAACCATAGGATGGTAAAAATTGAAATTTAAGTGTACAAACAATATAGGAACATAGATTAAACAGTATATAAGTGTTCCGGAAACGAATAATGTAATATTACATCGTCTAATTTCGTTTTAAAGTCATGCAATTTAGTGGCGTGAGCAAAGGTTGAAGGTAAACTGTTCCAAGTAAAACAGACACGGACAGAGTAAAAATGCCTTCTACAGTTCAAGCGGGAATATGGTCCGATTATTCCTCGTATCACTTCGCGTGAATAAATCCTGTAAGGGATTGTTCGGTGTATGGAATGTTTTGTAAAGTGAGATAAGGTCATGTCTGATTCGTCTATAGATAAAATCGAACAGATTTAGTTAGGCTATTGTTTGTTATATGGTTTGTTTCGGTTGCTGAGAAGTAGTTCTGTTGAGCGGTGATAGATTCGCTCCATAAGTTCCACATCCCTCTTGAGCCACGGAGACCATTACTGCACATCGTATTCCATGACTGGTTTTAAGTATGTATTCATAATCCTTGGGAATATCTGGGGCGAAAATTTCCCAAATACACGTTCGAGTAGATTTAGAACTCGTGTTGCTTTTTCGAAAGCACTGTTAGTTTGAAGTGATGTTCTTAAACTGGAGCATTTCCAGACATTCAAATATTTTCCTTCACTGCAAGTTTCAAGGACATGCGAACCTTTGTGTTATATGAACTTTACTCGAGTCCCTACATTGATGATCCTGCATTTGTTGAAGTTAAACGGCAGTTTGATCTTCAACGACCAGATGAGAAGCGTATCAAGATCCTCTTGTAAAAGCAGACGGTCTTCTGGACTACGGATGCTGCGCCAAATCTTTATGTCGTCGGCAAATAACAGAATGTTAAATCGAACAATTCCCGGTAATTGATTGACATAAACCAGAAATATGATCTGACCACGGACTGAGCCTTGGGGAACTCCGCTAATTGCTGCAATTGGTATTGATAATGCACCATCAACATGGTAAGTGCGATTTGTTAGGTTGTAATTTATCCAATTCAGCAACAAATGTTCGCTGTTACTTGAATTTTGGAAATCACTTTGATGAGGTAAATATGGAATGCTGATATTCTGTCGCATTTTAATATGACAAATGTATCATCGACTTAACGACACGATAGCTCTAAATGATGCAATCAAAATTTATAGTGGCAACTCCGAACATTAAGTGCGTGTACAGCTGTCCTTCACTCAAGAATTGGTATATATATTTCCGTGTTAACGACTTTAAAGTCACCATAAAATGCGCAGTCCTAAAACAGGTTGGTATTAGTCAAGAGAATAAAAGTGATGCATGAAGTCCTTTCCTAATGATACAAATGGTAAGACGAAAATTCTAAGTTAAAAGCGAATTGGTAGCAATAAATTGATATACCGGTTAAACAAAAACTAGGTTTTCAATTATTAGAAGTGTGTTATTCATTGCGAAAGGTCAATCGCGATCGAATCGTCTTTTCTCTTCTAACACCTGATTGTATTTTACAAAATCGATATGTACAATGGTTGCATAAAAAGTCGTAGTTCATTTATTGTCAAATGCAGTAACAAAATGTGATGTGTATGAAGCTTGTCACAATCGTCTAAACTGTCAATTGAAAACATTTTCACTTATTGTATTAAAGCCCAAATCAAAATGGGCTCGTTTGACCTACGTTGGCAAAGGTTATATCACTTAATTTAGGTGAACACCTTTATTCGCTAACATTATAAGATCTCGTCAATCTTACTATTCTCATGCAGATTTTGTAAAACTCGAATTATTGCGAGTTCGTAATCTTTGTTATGGAATATATCGTCCATTCCATCATGATCGAAAAACAAAAAAACTTTGTATCCGGTCATTACAATTTGATCATAGTTCGAAATTTCAAAATTGATGGATTATTATGGAAGTTATTTGAAAAATAATAGTTGACTAAATATGAAACAAATGCGCATAATTGAATCTCCTTGTGTACATGATTTGGGTATAGTTGAATATGGGCATTTATTGTGGTTTTCATTATTGAGCCATTACTCCATTGCTTTGATGGCATTATAAGTATGGTAGCGCATAAGCCGAGCGTTACGTAACTAATAAATAATCATAGTGTTGTGAATTGTTATAAGTGTGTAAAATTATTTATAAATAAATCTATTTTTTTATGCGAGAGAAGAATACACTGAGTATCAACATCAGACATAGGAATTCCTTCTGTGGTCCACTCGGTTTATTGCTAACAATATATTCGACCCGTGTTATATTTTCACCCGTATAATTGCTCGTCACTGATGAAACAAGCAGTGAATAAACTTTAAAGGGAAGAAATATGCTAGATCAGGAATCCGAAACAAATTAATTAGTAGCTCGGCACCACGTGGGTTATCAGAAGTTCACGCTGTAGGAAGCGCAATTGTGTTTCGTTGAATCAAACAAAACGGCACACTGCTCCATGATAAAAAACGTTTATGAAAATAAACTTACTTCTGGGATTATTAAACAATTATATCGAATGGGAATAGTTCCTACATTACTCTTCCTATAAAGCGGTGGCTGTTCAGCCATGCTCGACATTCATCTACGTTTGTGGCAACAGGGTCGTGCAACAGTACGGCTAATACGTGTGTACGAGGTGTCGGTGTCGTCGGTTGTCATCGTTGACTGTCATTGCAGCAAAGTTTCCATCATGGGTTGAGTTGCTGGCGTAGATGGAAGTGAAATGCACCACTCCTCGCGCAAAATGCGTAACTAAAGGAAGAGGAAATAAACGGAACAATAATGAATGGCAGTGAAGAAATAGTCACAGTCGTAGGGGATCCTCAGTCTGTGTTCGATTCTTTGTACGCACGTTTCAATCGGTCTATGTTGACTGAATCCGGGCGGCTGTTGCGTTCGATGACGAAGTACTTGGCACTGCCGGATATGACCTTGAGTTAGCCGTCGTATGGTGATTTGAAGGCGCTTCACACGGTCTACCCACGTGAATGCGTATGGGAACGCCAGAAAGTAATCGTTCTCGTGACTGTTAGGAGCAGGTGGAGCACGTAATTCTCGCATGAAGGCCCGAAGTCATACAGAACCGTTTTAATCTCAATCAGGGGTGTGAAGTCGGTCAGCGGTTTGGCTGGGAGTCGCAGATTTGTTAGGTGAACCATATCGGCTGATGATCAATGAATGTCCTGTTTCGCGGTAATGCAATGCCGAGCAAAAGCAGCAGCAGTTTGTCTACCCCGGAAGCGCTGGATTCAGTGGTGAGGATCGCAGTTTTTAACTGACGATAAAATCATTTAAATAGGCCGTTTGCTGCGGGATGGTGAGCTGTCGTCTGAAAATTTTCGCATCCTAGGAGACGATTTACTTCTGCGAAACAATGGGACGTGGAATGAGCTCAGCGGTTTGTGGTGATCTGGGACGAGACACCGTTATTTGCGATCCACACTGAGACGAAGGTGTGAACTACGGTTTCCCTAGATGCATCTGTTTATAGATACTCTTGGGTTTAGTGTGTGAATCTATCGATGCGCGTCAAAAGATGAGTTCACCAGCGGGATGAGGTTAATAGTCTAACCAGATGAATATGTACATGCCGAAAACGTTCATCTGGAAGTGAGAATTTGCCAGGGATAGAGGCGTTGGTGATGTACTTCACTACGTTGGAAGGGAAAACAACGTCTGTAATTACTTCACAAATCGACGTGGATTTTATATCGATGTATCACAATGAATACCTAATTGATTGTCTTGTACGTGTAAGAGAGCAAACTGCAGTGAAGCGTCGGAAGTGATTGTTGAAAATTTCGAATTGTTCTCTTGCAGAGCCGCGATTTCCTTTAAGTTAATCTTTGGGATCTGGGAAATAGATGCGCGTGTTAGAGCATTGCCTCGACGTTGCTGGCTCCTTCCATGTACCTTACGTCAGTGGTGAACTGTGCAATGTAGTCCAAGTGGCGAGTTTTTCGAGGCGAGTCGCGGTCGTTGGCATCACTGAAGGCGTGAGTCAAGGGCTTGTGGTCTGCGCAGATGTTGAATTGACGTCCTTCTAGTGTGTGTCGAAAGTGTTTAACTGCTAATTACATTGCAAGTAGTTCTCGGCTGAAGGTACTATACCTGGTTTGAGCCGGTTGAAGCTTTCGTGAAAAGGAGGACAGTGATGTGCCTTCGCCTTCAATATCTTGTTGTAAAACAGCAGCGGCAGCCACTTGATGAGCTTCGGTTATTAGCAACATCATCATCATACTGTCTGTGGAGAGATGAACCAGCGAAGTGAGCGTGCAGAGGGATGCTTCGACTGATTGAGACGCAGCGATATCCTCCGTTGTCATGTTGAAGGTCTTCGGATTTTCCCGCTAAAGATCAGTTAACGGTCTGCATCTGTCCGCGCAGTTTATTATGGATTTACTGTAGAAGTTTATGGATCCAAGGAATCGAGGTAGCTGGAGAGGAAGAAGTTGGCGTTGGACTGTCTTCAAAGACCAAGATTATATGTGGAATTGCTGTGATTTCACGAGAATCGATTGTATGTCCAAGCATTTCTAGGGCTGCTCGGCCGAATTGAAATTTTGCCGTGTTGATAACGACGCTGTAATCCTGCAGACGCTGAGAATCCAGTCGAAGGTTATCCATATGCTGCTCGTTGTTATCATATGAGATAATAATATCATCGATGTATGTGAAGGTGAATGGCAGACCTCGCAAGGCTTGGTCGATGAGGCGCTGGAAAGTTTGAGCGGCGTTTCTGAGTCCAAACGGCATGCAAAGAAAATCGTACCGACCGGAATTGAGAGTGATATATGTCTTCGTAACGTCAGCGTCCGCTACAGGTATTTTATGGTATGCGCGAACAACATCGATTTTGTAAAACATCATTTGCCAGAGACGCTCAGGGAGAAATGCTGGATGTGAGGTATGTAATACCAGTTGGCACTGTGAGCTTATTGTGGCCCCTCTGGTGATTATAGAATCTCCAGTCGCCTGATTTTGTAAAACAATATGTAGAGGAGATGAACTCCGCATCGGCATAGGTGAGCTTGTTAGAAAACAATCGTCGGGCTCTTTTGTTTGTAGTTAGGCCGGTCGTGAGAATGTGGTAAGCAATCTTGTGTTGGATGTCTGGCGTACAGCGGAATGGCTGGCTGATAGCCAGGTTGTCTAGAAGCAGCGTTGCAAACGTGTCTCCAGGTATTGCGAGGTTAAGTCCGATCGAATTATTCGATGTCGTTTTTCATGTGACTCGTACTGCGGATTTGCAGCCTAACGATTGTTTGCGCTGAACGTCGATTACTAACCCGAATTGTGTTACGATTTCGGTTTCGATGATCGTCTGACAAAAGTTGCCGACAATGAATGTCCATGGAAGATTCCTGCTAAAACCGAGTTTTAGCAGGCCATCAATTTTGATACGTGTTCCGTTCGCCGCTTGTAGATTGACGCCAGTTGGCGGTTTGTGGGTGCTTGCATTATAAGGTGGAATGACGCTCACCTCCGCTATGTGTCGATCAGGATACTCAGACCTGTTGGTGGGTAATCAATATAGAGAAGGCGACTTACGGTGCGGCTATCCAAAGCCGTCGGGATTACTAGCTGACCTGCTCTATTATTACCTCAGCTCGACTGGCGTTGTGGAAGGAGCAGGGCTGCACACTGCCTGACGTTCGTACCCAACAGTTTATAATACTTGCAGAACATTGTGTGGATAGCCTGGAGCGAAACGGTTGCGTGATTGCTCTGAGAAGGGCGTTTTTGCTGTTGAGAGTTATGCTGTTGACACGTCGTCTGCATTGAAAGTGTGAGACGTTCAATTGCGTTTTCCAATCGAGGAAAACGTGGTTCCATTGGCGCTTGTGGCGTGTCTACAGTCGCCACATGCACGGATGCATGCTTGTTTGACACTTGTGTACATTGTCGGGGCGAGTGCTAATTTTTCCAGGGGTTAGTCGGTGTCATATACGGATACGAAAAACCTAGCGTTAGCAGGCGTGCATGCAGGCGATCGTGCGTTTATGCCTCAACAGTTGCGAAGGTTTTCGAGAGCGCAACTCTGTTTCGTAGAGAAGTTTTTGCATGCGCGCTTGTTGCATGTACCAAAGCAGCTTCAAATTGGTCGTAGGGGTTTTATATTGGTTTCGTATCTATGAAGTCGTTCTTTCTGTTTGCGACCTCCGTAGGAATGGTATCGCTAACCTTAGAGAACTTTATATCCCGTGATTTGATAGAATAGCTCTCTAACTGGGCTTAAACTAAACCAAACCTCACTCTAGGGTATGACATCTCGAAAAAAAGGCAATTTAGCATTGAAATTGATCGCCGCGTCGTCGCCGGGAGACATATGAGTAAGAATTGAACGAAAAAATAAAAACGGGCTCATCAGATTAAAGCGGATAAGCTGAGAGTTACGCAAATAAGAATTGATCTAATTATTCCTAATGATTATAAGTGTGTGAAATATATATTATATATATATATAATAATCTAGATAGATATATATATATATATATATATATATATATACTATATATATATATATATACACTGAGTATCAACAACAGACTCAAAAAAATCCTCATGTGGTCCACTCGGATTATTGCTATCAATATATTTGACCCGTGTTATTTCTTCACCGAAATAATTGCTCTTCCTCAATGATACGAGCAGTTAATACCCGAAAAGGGAGGAAATACGCTGGATCAGTAATCTCAAACAAGTCAATAGTGCTTCGACACGACGGAAGTTATCAGACGATCACGCTGCAGGAAGCGCAAGTGTGTGTTTCGTTGTTTTGAACAAAACGACACACAGCATCTTGATGTAAAACGTTTATGGAAATAAACTTCCTTTTGAAAATATTGAGGATTCACATCAAATGCGAATGATTCCTACATTCTTACACGGTTATCCAGAATTTGGCAAATTGTACGAAATGAATAGTTTTTAAAAATTGTGTCATCGTATTTGTGTGTGTGTTCGAAATGTATGAAGTCTCTTTGTAAATTTTTACTGGGTTAATTGCTCGATTGTGGAGTTGCTGTACAACGGAGATATCAATTTTGAACAACGGTTCCCATCATTGATAAGAGTCTGGTTTAAAACAGATTTCGTTGATCCAATTAAGGTTTTCGAAAAGAAAATACCAAAAACCCAACTACCTGCCCAACCTACAGAAATAAACCATAATTTTATTTAAAATAACCACAAAAGTGTTTTGCTAATTCAAAAAATGGATGTCGAGAAAAATGGATTTTATTATACTTTGCATACTCTTAATACTTATGTAGTTTTAAAAACTGTTTTCTCACATATTTTTGTTCCGGATATAAATATAGCGTGCATACTTATTTGGTGACAATAAAATGTACCCTGTCTAAACAAACAGTTCCCCCAATATGCAAGAATGTTACATTATTTATTCGTCAATATTCTCAAAGGTTTTGGAAATGTTTGCTCAAAATGAATTTCCATTACATGCAAAAATAGCATGCATTAGATTAGAAGGAAACTATACGTTTCGAGCATGAAGTAATGCTGGTAAAATCAGAATGCTATATGCTTGGCTTTTTAATCATCTTCGCGATTAAAATCTGGTGATGATCATAGCGCTATGCATTTTATTACCTCAACTATTCCTCCGGAAAAACCATTCAATAACGCAGAAATTTGAATTAATTTACGTAATTTAATTGAATCATCTACATTAGGTACATAAGTAGAAGTTCATAATAATATATTTCATGTGTGATTTTGCGCCGGAATCACGTCAAGATTTTTCACAAAATATATTATTTGGTGATTTTACAACACAATCGGGGAGATTCTCCCACGTAAATAGAAATCACATGGCAAAATTGTCGTCATCATGTCAAAGAGACAGTCAGAATGTATGTATGAGCTCTTGTCTCATGAGAGCTCAGCAGAATATATACGAATGTTAATGAGGATGTGCGACATGCGGAGTATTTTAAAACAGAATCAATCCACCTGGATACGACGATGTGGATTCTGACCACGAAGGACTATCACTTCTTACGCTGTAACGAGATAACAATGTAAGCATTACTAAGGCCGATAAAGGTGAAGTAGCAGTAATCTTGAACAAAAGAGACTCTTTAGACAAGTTCGGTAGAAACATATTCGATGGCCCTTATGAACGGATAGGAAATGGAAAAATGAAAAAGGTATTAAATAACTGCGAAATTGTAGTCTATAGGCAATTGCGTGCCGTTAAGTACAGTTTGGGAAAGGCCTTGTGGTATAAACTGTTTCCCAGGTTTACTTCAACTCCTACGTTCTACGGACAATAATATTAAGACAAGGTAATAAACACCTACATGCGGAAGCGGTTGAAATCGTCAAGTCAGTTCGACTAGCGGCCATAAGGAGGGTGCGGCAGTAATCTCAACAATCGTGCGCTCTGCACTGCTGCGAACTTAAATTGTTTTATTCAGCTTATACCTACCAGTTAATTAGATATTTGTTTTTCTTCAAAAATAGCCTTATCCACGTAGGTTAAGTAGTTCTTAGTATGTGGGCAGCCTTGTTATGTGAACTTGAATTTTTTCGCTCGCATCACATTGATGTGGATACTCACTGTGAGGGGAATAGACCACTGATCATGGTAATTTTCAACAGATGTGCCACACTGTAGGTACAATATAGGCTGTGTAGCGCTTAGGTCAAATAAGTGGTTATGGGTTAAGTACAACTTAATCTTGTTCCCTGTCCTGTCTAACACGCTTAGTCTAACGTAGCTCTTGTGTCAAAAGTGAAACGTTACCCAAATACTACTCTAACCGATTGCACTCACATGATTGGTCCCTAGTGTATACCAATCGATCGCCGACTCCTACATGCCCGGTGCTCGAACATTGGACAGTAAGTTGGTGAGATCAGCTGAATATGTTGCCAGATGGGTTAACCACCGCATCTTAAACATTCGTTGCAAGCAACGCGTCGTAATAACAAGGCATCTTGTGCGAAAACCTCGAGATAATTCCGGCAAATCGACAAATGCTGTCGAGAGCTCATCCAAAGTGTTTTTAAAATAGAGGATTCACTAGAAAGCCGCGAAAATGATGTCGGAACTGCGATTTGAATTATGACAGATTGGTTAACATCAAGCGAGATCAGTTAGTTGCCTTTTTCAAATATGTGAATAAAATAGACCCATGTATTGCTGAGAAAAAGAAGTGAAAACCTGCAATGGCACACTTTCATTTTTGGACTGTATAGCACAAAAACTAGTTTGAAAAATAAAAACTACTGTCTATAGGAAACTCATCGATACAGATGCCTAACTACGATACACTTCCGCCCATGTAAGCAAGGTCTCCATTCCCATAGCTTTTTTCCATTTTCCATAAGATTGAAAACCTGTGCAACGAAAAAGGAGAACAGAAACAAGGGGGACATTGAGGCGAACCAAAGGTTCATAGACCACGGTTATCCAATACGTTTTGTAGAGCACCGATTATTGATAGTAAAACAACCATCCAAAAGAATGGAAGGAAAATGGCGGGATACAGTTTGTATACCGCATGTATGATGTATATCTCAAGCGATAAGTAGAATCTCGAACCAGGCGGCAATAAGCGTAATTCATAAGCATGGTAAAAGTTCTCATGCGCCTCAAGGATAAGACATATTGATCTACCGTCACAGACAGCACCAACAGAATGAACTATAAAGACTGTTCAAGTTTATATGAAGCAGACCTCCTGGGAAATTCACCCTTGAATAGACGAAAAGAGAATGGGTGTCCGGATACAGCCATGGGATGCGAGGGATAATGAATCCCTTATTAACGTAGAATTTCCTTGCATTATAAATAAACGATAGGTCCCTAGCATATACCAATCGATTGCTGACTCGTACGTGTCCCGTGTTCGAAAATTGGCTAGACGGTTGATTAGGCGAGCGCAATATGAAGCCAGGTGGTTTTACCACCGCATTTTCATCCTTCGTTGCAAGCTGCGCAGCTTACTTAGAATGGATTTGCTGCTAAAACCTCGGGATAATTCCGGCTAATTGACAAATGTTGTCGAGAGCGCATCCAAAGTATTTTTTTGGAACCAAGGATACACCAGGGCAATGAAACCCTATTAACTGCTCGATCGAGAGCCTCGAAAATGATGTCAAAACTGCGACTTGAATAATCTGAAGCAGATTTCTTCAGAATTTGTGGAAAACACGCGGAGGTTTTAGACACACAAACGGAGCGCATAGGAAAAAAAAAAATCCGTATGTTTAACAAGTTATTCGAGTATATAATAAAAGTTTATCAGACAGCAGTAAGTAAGCAAGACAAACCTTACAACCAGTTTTCCAGTGATTTATATTTATCTTATCGCGAGCTAAACAAATATTGTTGGAGAAAGGCTTGAATTTCTGCGACATTCATATTCATTATATTAGAAAAACAAGAAAATCACTTTTATTAAATAAACTTTTATAACTATTATATAATGATACTCAGATTATCAAACGATGAGCGATTTTTCATGGTTTCTGTATGTAGATTAATGTAGGTGTGACTAAAATTATGTGAATTTAAGTAACGAATAACCTAATAAGGATGTAGTCACAACTGACCTGCATACAATAAGTCTGGATTTCTCTTTATTTTTCAACGGCTCATTTAATCAAAACATTTACCATCCACAGTAAAAAATAGCGTTCAGTTGAATACTATTGACTTCTTTAATTTGACATTACAAGAAGTGGAATATGTTTCCCGTCAAAGTAAAATTTCTTACAAAATCGATGGTGTAGTTATATATCAGCCATCTTGCACAAACGCAATAACAAATTTTCCTTACACTTATCAAATCTTTTTAATATTTCTCTCAAATCCGGAATCTTTTCAAATCATTGGAAAAACTCGGTTATTATCGCTTGGTCAAAATCTGGTAATTCGAACCTCGATACGAATATTCACACTCGTATTCTTTCTAGGTTATTTGAAAAGGTAATTACGAAATCTGTGTTATTCTACCTTGGCCTGAATACGTTCTCTCAAACCCAACATGGTTTTATAAAGCAGAAAACCTTGTGTAATCTGCCAGTTAGATTATTGAGATAACATAACCAGTTCACTAGACCGAGGATTGTCAGTGATTATTGTATTCCTAGACATGATCAAGGATTTCTGTCGGGTTCTACGTACGCTTCTCCTTTTAAAGTTATCATATTTACGTATTCATGTGCCTTTATTAAGCTGGTTTTATTATTTTCTCTCCGATCGCACCTTTTCAGTAAGTGCTAACCGTGCTAATTCACCTAATCAGCTAATTCCAAGTGGCGTAATTAAGGGCACAGTTGTAACACCCTATCTTATTTCACCTATGTTAATGATCTGCAAAGTGTTGTAAACCACTTTAAACTCTTTATTCAACCGTACTGATATTCTCGTCGGTTGATCTACCACAATAGATGTTTGCTGGCTCCTTTTCGACCGGTTGTGCATGACGCTACTCAAATGTGCCAGTCTGGAGTGACATTCATGGAGACTTAATCGCGTTCAGTCAAACGAGGGTATGTAGCTCAGGCCGTGAGGCATGAGACTACAATGTGAAGGTCATGGGTTCGAGTCGGATCCGAGACAGGATATGCACTGCGGATTGGCTCTAATAAGGGCAAAACTCGAGTCCAGTGCTTCCAATGTGAACCGTTGTGATAAGCTCCGTGAATATTTCGAAAGACTTGGGACTGATGAGTAGACACAAACACCGATCTTGCAGCTCTATCAACCTGCGGCGCGCAATCGTGATTTGAATTTTCCGCTTCTACAAAACACTGTATGGGATAACGCTGCTCAATCCCCTGTGACACACCCACATCAAATGACTCAACCATTGCTCCTTCTGAAAAAGTTAGGGATCTTGTATTTAGGTATTTCTATTCTCTGAACTTTAATGAGAAAGCAAGATATCTCCTCACGAGAGCACAATAATACTTTGGCTCAGTAAACCATAAATTCTTTTTTACGCGAAAGTAAAAGCGGACTATATAAAATGAAGGTCCTGCCAATTCTACATTATTGTAATATCATTTATTCCCACTTTAAGAGGCGTGAATGTTTCCTCTACGTACTTTCACCAAAATATCTTTCTGCTGTTCTGAACCCCCGCCCTAACATGTAAGGTGTAATTTTCTGATAGCCAAACCAACATGGCTACGCAAAAATTCGTCTGAATCTGCTTCTTTTCTTCCAAATTATCACCCAACAGCGATTAAATTTTCAGTCTGACATGCGCTTACGCGAATATATTTAATATGATCTGCGAAATTTAAGACGGCTATTGAATATCCCTTTGTCCCGCGCTATAGTTAGACGTAACTTCTTCTTAATTAGATATGCAAAACTTTTGAATTTTTTACCTCTACATGTCCCTAAGTGCACATCTACAGGAAAATTAAAAAAAACTTGTAGGAACTCTTACCGTCCACTCACTATCACAAAACTTCAGGATAAACCCTTCTCTAGAGATTCTATAATCTCATGGGATCCTAGGTTTCTAATTCCACATCTTTCTGCATATATAATTATATTAAGAGTTCCGATAGAATTCTCTGGATAAGTGGCTATTTGAGCGTAAGCATACGAGACACAAGAAATGCATTTTTACGAATTAATCTCAACATCGCATTCGATAAACGTTTCTATACACTATTACGTATATAACTGACTTTTATTCCGTATAAGGCCTAGAAATGTCAATATTTTATCCAAACGTGCGAAATAATAAAAGAATACAAAAAAATATACCTAAAAAAACAAAACAATCATTATTTCTTCTAAAATTTGCATTTTCATTTCTAAAATGATGCTCTATTTTACTTTGATGACCTCTCACCGTGCCTGCTATTAGCCACACCTTCTCTCATCACCCAAAAGTTCTTAGATTTTCTTATTCCGATGGATTTATGTTCCCTTGTCAATGTGTTCAACCAGCCTGTCCGTTAAAACATGATTTCATGCATATATAATCTGCTTATCATTTTTTTATGAAAACTTCCTTTCAATTCGCACCACTTTTTCCATAATTAGATTTAATTTCTGTTCTCCATTTGTTTCTTGCATCCATTCTATTCGCAGATCTTGACACAGTTTAAATGAAATTTTATTTCTATTAGACATTGAAAATGTTTTCTTTCATACTCCATATTTATTTCCATTATTGAACGAAAAAATGTTTAGATATCCTGCTCCCTTAGCTCGCTTGCGCTGTTATGTTTATTATTCTGTTCAAATTTCGATAAACTGATCATGTATTGCCTTCCTTGGATCTCCAAGAATGATTATTCTTATTACTTAAAGTCTATCTTGGTATCGATGGTCAACTATATGGAATCAGCCGTAATTCAGAGGTTCGTGATAATGTTGCATTCATTGTATTTGTTGTAAACAAATAGTGAGTATTCTTGAATTATTAATTTTAATAAAAATTGTCTTCAAACGTTTTAGCAATTTCCGTCTTACATTTTTCTACAAATTATTTGTTGAAATTCCATAGAAGTTTCATGGCTATATTTGTAAACCATTTCCTCTTCTGAACGCTGAGATTAGCAACAAGTGAAACTGGTTTGTAATAGCGTTTGTAACTCGGAATATAATAATAATTTAGCGCATTTCCATTAATAATTTGAATAAGTTATGTTAACCAACATCTTTAAGCACATGCCTAGTTCTATGTAAATGGTTTAACCCTAGGGTATAAACAACAATTGCGCATTTGCGAGGTTTTGGTGAAGAATTGATAGAGAAATATATTTAATGGCATCTTGCACCATGCATATCGATCGGCTTAAACAAATTTTTCGCATTCTCATCATACGCAGCAGGATCTGTTTTCTTCACAAACTTCAGGTGTGGAGAGTAGGTTTTGGCCTGTCAAGCTTTTGGACAACCGACTTTTAAATAATCATGTCTAAACAGTAAAATCACTGTATTGGAAAATCAGCATAATGTATAATAAGTAATCAATTTTTAATAACAAGACGGCTAAACTTACGATCTGTTATCAGGTTCAATCTGAACTCCAATTTCTGGAAGCGGTACGCACAACAATTGAGCATGGTGATGTTGAGGTAACTTATTTGTTTACAAAATTAAACAAGTTGTTCGGTTCGGAATCAATTCAATGTTAAGTCAATTTTCGAATTCCTGGTTAGTTGCTTATTTATCAGCCAACCCAACAACTATTAATGAAACTCAGAAAAGAGTGCTAGACTAGTTATATCTCTCATGAGACAGTGTTTTGATAATTGAATTTTCAACGATCGGTACGATGTAAACATTCCTGGAAGTAAAACATCTGAATCCACCAAAGGGTTTCAGCGAACGAGTGACCGCAGACTTTTTACTCCGAAACCTACTGATATATAATGGATTTTACAACCTGACGAGAATGTGATTTGAAATCATGTAACATTCCCTATGTTACTCAACAGCTACATGATTTTACATGAGAAATTGTTGAATTTCAAATCTCGAATCTGAGTGTTGTTTGATACACGAAAGGCGTTTCAAAATTCGGTGGAGTTAATAGCAATAACATTATTTCCGACCAAAACGCTGAAGCTAGACAACATGAAATCAGTAAATGTTGCTTTTATGGCTGGTCTTCAAATCATGTGAACCCTACTAAAAAAGCGCAGCCTACGCATTCTTCGTAATGTGTACAGAATAAAAATTGATTGTATAACAAACGATCGTCTCCTTGGTAATTTGAAATCAAGAAATCGAGCAGTGGTTAGACCGCATTTGCGGTACAAACACGTTAGATATACAGATATAAAAGCTCTTGTTATTGACCCTACGAGTTATGAAGAATTTGCTCCGGACGGCTCAGTTTTTTGACATTGTGTAATGTGTCATCTGCAAGTCGGGAGTTGCACATTATAGTATCAGATGCCGATTCCATATTATGTCAACAGCCTGCAACTTACATCTTTTGTCCTAGTCTCTCAAGCTCTCCACGAGAAACAATTTCTCCTGAATCAGGATGCTCAGTAATTAGAGCATGGAAACCTCATGCGTTTCTGATGTAAATATATGGTCGACATGGAACGAAAGTGGTCGACAAAACACAGTTTCCTCCCACTAAAAGTAATTTCAATTTTGCTCATATTATAATGCATTATTATGTTGATGCTGAATGGTAAATCGGAATGCAGTTAGGGATTTTCTTTGATATATAACACCTTTCAAATAATCGACACTGCAGAATATTCAGTGATCAGAAGTTCCATAACTTTCTGATAGACAACTGTGTAATATTGACGTGAACAGTAGGATAAAAGTGTCATTGCAACCAAACCATAAACCATTGTTTTGAAGGCGTCTTCTCAGTATACATTGGCATACGACCATTGTAGACGCGGAGGCAAAACGGATGTTGAAACTTTTTTTAATCTTCTGAATACAACTAATGTTACAGGATTTGCGAAACCTACTCAATACGGGTCTCGAGAAAACATAGATTCCAAGAATTACCAACACCGTGATAGATTAGTGTTTGTCTAATTATTTAAAATTGTATCATTGTTATAATAATATAAGGCCCCATATTTAATACCCCTGATGTGTACCTAATGTTCTCTTGACCCAAAAATAGTCATTTCTGTTGATTACTCATTCTCAAGACACAAGAAATATGCCGTTCTCTCTATTTAGCTAGCTTTACAGATTGAGATCCATGTCGGTATTCCAATAGCTTCAAATGAGTTTTCCTTTTGGCTGTCGTTAGATCGAACAAATACCATCATTATGTGCATACTAGATTAGAATAAAAAATCAGATTGTATTAGCAACTATGGTGAAACATTAGCGAATATCGACTAAATGACCATATTTTATTCTGAGCTCATTGCAAAATTTAAACCAAACACTCCGTATAAGGAGGTTTCATATTTGTGGAAATATTATCGCTACTCACAATTTCATAATTTGTGTATTATTAGAACGTGTTTGTTTTCTAAATGGTTTCGAATTATTGCAAAACAAAACACAATACATTATTTAGGGATGTGATAAGTTGAAATCGTGTGTAAAAACATCAGCGAACCAGGGAGCTCCTTAAATAAAGAAAACAAATGTTGGTTAGGAATGTTATACGTAAATTGCCACTGGCAAAGTAAAACATTGGATGACCATTTGACACAGTGGATCTATGTGTATCGATCAATTCACTGGAAATGACTGCTAACGTCCATTGAGCGTTTATATAATAAACAAATTCTGGCTGATTGCCATCATCCGTTGCAGACAGTAAGGTTATGCATGGTCAAACGTATATCAGTGAAAATAACAAACAATATTATACACGAAACCTAATGTTAACTTTTAGAATACCTCGTTCACCAAACTATAAAGTTGGTGAGCCAAATCTTCTGAAAGTAACACTTTTAACGAAAGGTATGATGGAATCAGTTAGGGCTAACTGGAAAGCAAACTATAGGAATCTCCCGAAGGATGTCAGAATGAGTGATCACAGACTTTCTACGCCTTCTAATGAACCACGCCTCCCACAATCAGACGAGACTCCAATTAGAAACACTGTGGCAATCCCAAAAAACGTCCGTTGTCCGACTCTCGAAGGGTCGGACTAAAAGACGAGCTTTCAGCCCCATCACTGTATACGAAAACCACATTCAATTGCCTATGTACAAAAGCACAATGCCTGTTAAACAAACTAACGGAACTGCAGGATCTCTGCAATCAGCACTCACTCGACGTCATAGCAATAACTGATACATGGTTCTAACCTCACGTGAGCGAACGCAAGCTCTCTATTTCAAACATGACCTTGTTTCGGAAGAACGGTGCAAGATCGGTGTTTTGTGTCTACTCATCAGTACCAAGTCTTTCGAAGTATTCACAAAGATTATCACAACAGTCAACATTGGAAGCACTGGAATAGAGTTTCACTCCTAATGGAACTAATCAGCAGAGCACATGCTGTATCGGGTCTGAATCGAACCCAGGACCTTCATATTGTAGTCGCATGCCTTACAGCCTGAGCTACCGACGCCCGTTTGACCGATCGCGATTGAGTCTTCATGAATGACTCTCCATACTGACACATTTAAATAGTGTCATGCCCAACCAATCGAGAAGTAGCCGTCAACAACTGTTGCGGTAGTCCAAACGTTCTGATCTCCTCGTTAGGTCTTTCCATCAGATCCAGTGTAGGCTAACTCTCGTCTGATCTGACGGTCATTGTAGTTGTTGGAGGATGTTTGGAGAATTTGTTCATGTGTTTGTGTCTACTGATCAGTAACGAGTCTTTCGAAATATTTACGGAGCTCATCACAACGATCCACATTGCAACCACTGGAATCTAGTTCCGCTCTTAATAGAGCTCATCAGTAGTACATATTCTGTATCGGGTCCGACTCGAACCCAGGACATTCACATTGTAATATCATGCCTTACGGCCTGAGCTAACATGATTAAGTAGGATTCTCGACACCACCTCGTCTATTTTCAATTAACCGACTAGGTTCGATGTCAATTTTAGCAGACAGAACCATTAAAAATACTCGATTCGAATATCACGATGTGTATGTCCGATGAAATCGAACACAGTTGAGATTGGTTAAGCCTAGGGCTCACAAATCAAGTACACAAAACTAGACTGATTTAGTCGCATGAGTTAAAGTCTCTTTTTCAAATGCGTACATTTCTCCATCAAGAAGATGCTAAATGCTTGCAGGTGGTCTGATTTAGTGCTGTTCTTCATATTTAAATTTGGCCTGTAACTAGTTTATCAGTTAAAATCCGCAGACAGAACAACTGTTGTTTACCAAGAAATTCAGATTCCCGTATTTATCCACTGATGATGCTGGATGTTTCATATATGTCTTTCGTGAGTTCGATAACGTAACAGTTAGGTAAGACTTAACCAACCCCAGTTGTAGGTGAGAGCATGAAACCACAGGCTTGAATCCAGACGCAATGCCACACGGTGCGGAACTGCGCATGAGCTTAAATGTTGTCAATACATTGAAAACCGACTGACGAACATTAACGTAGATTGCCGTTGCGTTCTAAACAAACATCTCACGTAATCAATCCGTTTGAGCGATTTTGATTTACTTACTGACGCAAACTTTGAACCTGTAGATATACTTTCCTTACAGCAATGATGTATCAAAATCCGGGAAATATTTCCTAAATTTAAGCCACCAAGTTTTCTTGTACATGCGGTAATTTCACACATTTGTGTCGTCAATATAAACGTATGAAACAGCGTTCATTAAATAATAATAATAATACTACATTTGAAAATAAGGATCTAAAAGCTTGATTACTCAGATTGTATGCTAAATCGGAATTACAAATCTAATCATTGAAGCGTCTGTGATGTCGGATTGATCAATAAAAGTTTGACGGATCCATGATGAATAAGTTGTCTCATGGAGCGCAACCCATTAAAACACAGAGTCTCGCCGTGGTGGTTAATCTTGAAACGAAATGCGATTGACTACTACAAAATTCGTTAAGCTCATCATCAGAATCTCGTTCAAGCTGTTTTAACCGACATCACATTCGTTATTCAGAATGATTCATCACCGAGCTAAACAATGTCATCAGCTTGCGCCACGATTGTGTAATAGTTTAGCGTTTGGTACTAGTTACACTCATATAACGACACTAATTCATTTGACACACTAATTCATTTGACCTGCTGTGCGAACGCATATATTTGTGCTCTCATACATTTGGATTTATTTCCTCAAATTTTTGCCTTACGGTTGATATATCATTGAACTCGTCTCAATTTGCTCTTTCGGAATATACCCATTTCAACTTCGAGCAAGGTGAATTCTTGAAATTTAAAATTTTCAAGTTTTAACCCAATTTTACCGACGCGTGCAATATCCTTAGCGATTCAAAATATTGTTCCTGTTCGAATACTGTTGAGATGATCACATCATTTCGAATTGAGTGATAGTTTTTTCAACACTATCAGATTGAAACTCGTTCAACCGCACCACTTCTATCCAACTCGTTCGTATTTTACCGCTTGGATCGCATCACTCCGATCCAACGCATTCAATCAAGATCAATAAACAACTGCACCGCTTATTGCACGGACTCATCACTTGTTGGATTGTAACAATGACGCGAAGGATGACCTCGATGAACCAGATAAAGAAGGCAGCACGTGATGTGTGTCAAATTTGTAACAAAGAGGTAAGCGCCAAATCCATCGTTGTTAAATGTTTTGGCTGTTTGAGTAAAATACATACGAAATGTGATAAAGCCCTAACGAAAGAAGTGATATGTTTTATTAACAACGTTGATTTACCCGGTGTTTGCTACGTATGTTGTGCATGTCGAAGTAAACAGCCTATCGATACGACTACAAATCCTCCCCACGAGGCAAAGCTGGAATCTCGAATAGAGATTCTGGAAAATTGCTTTCGAAAACTTGAGGAAACATTTAAACCGCTTTTGGTAGATACAATTGCCAACGCAATTCGACCCGAAATAAATGTTGCTCAAGACACAAAGGAAAAGGAAATTACTCCAATAACTGCTCCCTTAACTGAATGTGTTGATAGCTCATCCGAAAGTAATAAAGATGGACCTACTGAACCCTGTTTACCTAGGTCCTCATCTGGTAAAATTGTGAACTCTTTGTCCAGGACTCCCCGTCGTCTAGTTGCTAGATCCGAGCCTCCCAAAAAAAGCAATGTTACCGCTCATTCTACCAAGACAGATATCGCTCTCAGTGTAATCTGCACAAATATACCGGAATCGACAGATTCACTTTTCTCAGCAAGAAAAGCACATGAGCTCAATGAATGGACTAAGCTCTGTACACACATGGGCTTGAGAGCTATGGTACATACATCAATGACGCGCTGAACCCAGCATAAAGACTCCCCTCACGTATACCGGCCGCGCCTATTAAGGGTGGTATTGCGAAATGAATCTGGAATGGAGGAAGTCATCCTCAATGCGTATCTACTCGGTGCTTGTCCCGGTTTGACCAGCAGAGTACAAGCCGACATACCTTGGTGGGAAAGGAAAGGTAAATCCACTCGTCGAGACCACTCTTCTTTACGTAGTTTAATATTCCTCGGTGTCACCGAAAATGTTGATGTAGTATCAGCATCGGAATCAAAGCAACATGATTTGAAGCAATGGTTATACATTGCCGATGCTATTGGATCTCGTGATTCCATTGTCGTAGATACTTTTAGAATACCCAGATCCTCCAACTACAAAGGCAATGGACCCAGTCCTCTGAAAATCACTTTTCTAACGACTGAAATGGCTATCGCTATGAACACCGACTGGAAATCTAACCGCTCAAAACTTCCACCAGACGTGAGACTAAGTGTGCCCAAGCGTGTTCCCTCACTGAAACCCAGAGAACCATCGCAACCACAGCCTGATTGCAATCTTGTTATTGACAGTTCAAATGTTACCCCAAAAAACGAAAAGGGTCCGGCTCATCGCGAGTCGGACCAATAGCTACAGTACACGATTCGACATTGTGTAAGACAAATACGATCAGGTGCATATATACAAATGCTCAGTGTTTAACTAACAAATTAGCTGAACTATGTGAGCTTTGTGATAGACTTACACCCGATTTGGTTGCAGTTACAGAGACTTGATTCCAGCCCTGCATAACTGATGCTGAGTTTTTGATTCCGAAAATGTCACTACATCGTCGCGATCGTGATCGAAGATCCGGTGGTGGAGTTGCAGTCTACTATACCGAACGTCTAGCGCAGTGTAACTTCATCGATCATCCTGACCTCAGCCTTCCTGATACGATGTGGTGTTCAGTAAAACTAGTCAATGGATATGAATGTACGATCGGCATCATTTACCGCTCACCATCATCCGAAAGCTCATACAATGATAAGCTCATCGAATCATTGCAACTCTTCACAAGATGCCAGAATATGCAATTGCTAATCATTGGCGATTTTAATCTCCCGCATCTGTTTTCGAGAGGTGAGCACTCCCTGCATTCGTTTGAACATAAATTCAAGGAGGTTATAGAATTTGCTTCACTACATAATCACGTTAACCAGCCAACTCGCTGGCGGGGTCTTGACCAACCTTCAACCGCTTGACCTTGACTTAACGCCTGAGGCAACCGCAGTAGAGGGTATACAATACCTGGCACCACTGAAGAAGAGTGATCATGTTGTGCTTTTGTTTGATTATGTATGTAGTGCGGAACGATTGTGTGAACAGACGAAAGTCATAAGGAAAATATAATTTGGATCCTTAAATATCAGTCTCCGGTATGCACACACTCATGAGTTTGATTCAATGGATCCTGGCTCATATCACAATTCGTTTCTGAATTATCTCAATTCAAAGATTTACGAAAACTCGATTTTTGTACCACACATATACAGCTACAACAACCAGTTTGTTATTCGGAGTAGAACGAAGAAATGGTTAGCTGTCAAGCGAGAATCTTGGGTAACTCATGAGAAGTTTGGTACAGAAGAAACTTCGAAACGATTCTGTAATATACGGAATCAAGTCACTACTCTTGTAAGAGAAGATCGCATGCAATTCCAATGTAACGAAGGATCTCAAGCTTCTCTACAAAATAGTTAATGAACGATCAAATATCAAACCAGGTGTATTTTCTGTACTAACACCTCATGGATTGACGCACACTGCCCAAAATACCTCCGACGCTTTAGCAACGTTTTACTCATTTGTCTTCAATCCCAAGCGTTGTATACCATATCAACTTTCATCAAGTTCACCACATTTCGAATTATTAAGTGAAATGACTATCAACGAATACATGGTTGGGCGGGAACTTTGTCGACTAAACGAAGAGATGTCACCTGGCGCAGACAAAATTACCCCCGCCGTAGTTCGCATGTGTCGCGTTGCTTTGACTGCTCCTCTCACTCGCATATTCAATCTCAGCTTGAAATGAAGGAGAAATACCACCGCAATGGAAAGCAGGGATGATAACTCTTATTTATGAAGGCGGTAGCCGTTCAGACACAGCAAACTATAGACCGGTAACGTTACTTCCGGTGATCTTCAAATTAATGGAACGCATTCTGACTGCGCGCATAAGAGAACATTTTGAAAACCAAAATATTTTGACCGCAGCACAACACGGTTTTCGAAGAGGTCGCTGTTGCTTATCTAACCTTCTTACAACGTTTGAGGATTGGACCAAGGCACTAGACGAAGGTGAGGCTGTACATGCTTGCTACATCGATATTTCCAAAGCTTTCGATAGAGTCAACCATGACATCTTAATTAAAAAGCTCGAATCCTATGGAATAACGGGAATATTGCTGTATTGGATAAGGTACTATCTTACTGATAGACACGTCCAAGTTCGCGTTGGCAGCACCTTATCTAGAAAAATAGACGTCACGAGTGGAGTACCGCAAGGCTCGGTGCTTGGACCTCTTCTATTCTTGGTGTATATGAACGATATAGTAGAGGATATTGGATGCAACTTGATACTATTTACCGAGGATATTGAAATTTGGAAACGTGTCAGGTCTGTTAATGACTGTATGGCATTACAACGGGATCTAAGCATCTTATTTCGTTGGTCCCAGTTAAATGAGTTACCATTTACCCCTGCGAAATGTAAAATGCTGCAGCTTGGGAAATCTCTGCACCACACGTATCAGCTTGGCACGCAAGATCTCGTCTGGACCACAGCAGAAAAAGATCTGGGTATCTGGGTTTCGTTTAACCTTAAGCCTGGACAGCATTGCCGGATGGTGTACAATAAAGCTTGCCGTATCTTGAGTCTTCTCAAAAGAATATTCCGGATTTTTACGCCCGAAACCCTACCCCGGTAATTAACACGTATATACGTCCTGTTATGGAATATTCCATCCAAGCCTGGGCACCATGGCTGAGGAAGGATATCGAACTAACTACTCGACAGGATTTATCATCGTGCTACAAAGTTGGTCTCCCGGTACAGAAATTTGCCTTTCACAGAGCGGATGTTAAAACTGAACCTACAAGATTTTACCCAACGACGGATACGTAGTGACTTTTTGTTGACCTTCAAAATCCTGCATTCTGTAAACCATCCCCTTAAACACTTGCTAAAGCCCAATGACCTTACTAGAACACAAACACATTCAGAGGCTTCAAGCATTCCGCATTCTCGATTGGATAAACGTTGTAATTTTTTCTCCGTAAGAATTTGTTTCACTTGTAACTATTTGCCTGAAGGAGTCACACGATCAGAATCTGTTGAGGTTTTCGTTTCCGAACTGGACGAGTTTATGACGAACCATGCGGTATGCGAATGTCCCTATTGATCTTTGATTTTTTTAGTCTCGTTAATTGTCAAGAATTTGTTTCTATTGGTGTAATGTTGAAGGATATTGACCTTTGTGTTGTCGATGGTGATCAGGAAGCTGAGTTACGTGACACTGAATTAGCTCAGTCGGATTTTGTGACTGAAGTTTCCGACACTTATTCGGAACAGATGGAGACTGAGCCTGGCCCACCTGACACCAAATCAGCCCGAAAGAAAAGTAGGCCTGGTTCACATGACACTGAATCAGCTTCAATTGGGGCGACGTATGGTCAGCACGACAATCCACAGCAGTGGGCTAAGAATGTATGAATCCGCGTCGATGTCATGAAAATTCCTCTTTCGGTCCAGCGAGATCAAACGAAATGGAGACATTTGTTTCCTACCCTACACCCGTGTTCCTTATCAAGTTTTTTGTGTCATAGTTTTCCCGTGATATTTTTTGTTTGTTCTTTAAATTGAAAATAACATTTAAACTAAATGTTAAATCTGTGAGAGTTTTCTTTCCCGAACATTTTTTCTTTGTTTAACTGCACTTCGGCTTCCGCACATTTTGATTTGTCCGTAACCCGTGTTTACCGTTATTGGAAAACGGTAATTTTTTGTGCTCTCAACTGAGCTGTTTGACTTCCGTTTATTGGACGCGTTGGGTTTGCATTGAAACCTGTATTCGATTACCGTTGAGGTTTGTTATATTTTGCTTTTTAATTGTCTTTGTCAATATAGTACAGCGTAAATTGACGTATTGTTCTGATTTGGGATCGATTCGTAAACGCTCGTCACTCCCGTTAGAAGATTCTCGTGACTCCGTAGCCAAAAGGGAACAGTTCCCGTGACAGAACTATTCCCCAAAGACGATTTGGTTCGCTACAGATAGTATTTTATATTTTTTTATCTATATTTTTGATATGTTCCTATACCTTGTCATCCTATGGTTATTGTTAAGATTTCTGCCATACAATTTTCTGAGTTGCTAGTTTTCTTAGTTTCTGAGCTGATGACCACTTTATTTTCACAGGCATTTGTGTTTGATATTCATGGTTATTATATATGTTCATTGCATTACTTCTACATCTCCTCATATTCGTAATTCATGTTTATTCATGGGGCGTACATCGATTGATGAATGATGCATTTGTGGTAGCCACCTCTGGAAATTCGATCACCTAATAAATTATTATAAAACCTGGGGAATTTGACAATATATAAAAATCAATCACAATGTGCCGTTGATCAAATTTGGCTTGAGGACAAAGCATTTAAGCATCTATACGATCACTTCAGCAACGGCAATTGTGTTCTTTGGTAAGATACCCTTCAGCGTACATCATGTTAGTCACAATTCAGAATATTGATGAATTTTCTTGAGCTCGAGTACATCTCTACTATACGCGAAATCGATTGCATGTACTGCCAGTGTTTTGAAATGCGTAACGTTTTTGCTTATGCAAAAAAGTTTACGTGTTTTCACTGCAAAATAAAGAAACATCAAAATTTCACAGACATTGCAGTTAATGTTTGTTAATCTGAATATCGTAATTTCCTTTAAATTGATTGGCTGAATTATAAGAGCTTTGTGGATGAACCGTTCAATGGTAGTGCATCCCAACAAAATTAACATTAGGTTTCGTGTATAATATTGTTTGTTATTTTCACTGATATACTTTTGACCATGCATAATCTTACTGTCTGCAACGGATGATGGCAATCAGCCAGAAACTGTTTAGTATATAATCGGTCACTGGACGTTAGCAGTCATTTCCAATGAATTGATCGATTCACATAGATCCACTGTGCCGAATGGTCATCCAATTTTCGACTTTGCCAGTGGCATTGACGTATAACATTCCTAAGCAACATTTGTTTACTCTATTCAAGGAGCTCCCTGGTTCGCTGAAGTTTTTACACATGATTTCAACTTATCACATCCCTAAATAATGTTTTGTGGTTGTCTTATGGATATGAATCAAAAGCGATACGATAACCGCCCGCTAACTGAAATAACGTATGCGGCGCTGTATAATGTGTTATCGTGGTGGGTCGACAACCAAATTTACGTTTGAACAAAGGAACGACTTTTGTTGTCACAGGGTTTGGGGTGTACTTGAAAAATGTTTTCGACTAAAATGCAGTATGGGAAGCAGTTTAATTTTTAACGCGAAACATAAACGCAAATCATGTCATTTTCAAGTGCTATGGGTGGAAAGTTTGACAATCTCGGCACACCTCCATGTGTATCTATGATAAATAAACTACGCAAATCGCATTTTGTTTATTCATCGACTTAACCCGCATAACGCCATTTTTCTCATTGAAATTGTATCTATCGCGCGAACACTCAATGTTTCAAACTGCTAAATAAGTTTGTAAACGCTAAACACCGCAAAAAGCTGCTCTTGCTGCTCGCCAGCAATAAATGCGCAAGTATTAAGTGTTATATAATATTACGTAGGAAAAATTATATACTCCAATATCGTTATCCTCACAGTAAACGTAGGCACTCGTGATGGTCGGACATTTAATATTCACAACATGTCTGTATTCAAGAATGTTTTTTTTCTTGAAATGAGTGCATCAAATCTGCTTTACTGCTGTAAAGACGCGTGTTTGACGCATGTTTGTTGCAGAACGAAAAGTCATATCTTGTGCATAATCCATAAAGTGTAATTAGCCCGTTTATAAAGCGGATCACACTGACTTTCTGGTGATATACTTCATTTTATATTTTCCTCTGTTACGTCATTTGTTTATTTCATGGTATTAGGCTGAATGCTATTTTGAAAAAGCTGTTGTCGAACTATTTCTTAAGAAAAAAACCAGACTTTGCTTCAAGCTAGAAAATCTTCATTAGAGGTAAAATGTAATGGAAAATTTGCATGACATTTCAGGGAATCAAAATCATCTAAAACGAAACTTTGTAATAAATTGATGAGAGCAGTTAATTGGTAACGTTTCGCTTCTGATTCAAAAGCTTCGTCACACCAAGGGTATCAGTACGAACAGACATGAAGCTAAACTTTCGTTAACCGTGACTAATCATATGCTGATTAAGAATTGCACTGTCCATGGTAGGTGCTGCGATCGTCATGATAACCAGGCACGATCAATATTAACTGACGGACCACCACCCTTACGTGCCGTATAGTTTCGTAATTTTTCGGCTTAGCAATTTGTTTATTGACATCAGCTGAGAGATTAGCTACATTGATTACTCAGCGCGTACACTAAGGGTCGTGAGGTGATTTCAGCCCCATCAAACTTAATTGACTGCATTCCCGAAAGCATTTGTCATCTCAAACGCCTCAGCGATAGGTCGCTCAATGTCTAGTTTCATTCCCCGCCTTATTACTTCTACGTCATCAACTCAGTACTGCGACCTGTAACCGTCACGGATTCAGCAGGTGCTGAATATGTAATCTGTGATTAATATTTATTAGAATTGCTTGTCTGCTCTGAGTTTCGATCTATGCGTTCAATTATCCAAGTACTGAGTTCTAAATATATATATATATATATATATATATATACATTTTTTCCGTTCAATAATGGGAACGAATATACAGTAAGTAAGAAAAAAATTATAATGTCTAATAACAATAAGGTTTCATTTCAATTTTGTCAGGATTCACGGATTGCAAGAATGGGAAAACATTGAGAACAGAAATGGAAGGTAATTATGGAAATTATGTTACTTATGGAGTGAATTGTAATAAATTATCATGAAAATTGACAAATAAATTATAAATGCATCAATTCATGTTTTTTACGAAAAGATCGGTTCACAAGATGGAAAATGGAATATAAATCCATCAGCATAAGAAAATCGAAGAAATTCTGGGGGATAAGAGAGGGTGTGGTTAATATCATGAGTGTTGTATTTCACTCATTTCCTGTTTGCATTTGTTAATTATTGTGACCTTGACAATATATACGTATTGAATCCAACCAGCGCGGTTCGTTCTCTCTCGCTGTGTCTGAGCCGATTGTGTGAGAACTTGTTTGCAACTGTCTGGGCTGACTGCAGTGAATGGTTGGACTGTGAGAATCATTACCGCTCACGGATATAACTCCATTTTAGCGAGCATGCTACTTTATTCGTTACCTGAACTGAACTTCAATCTTAACGGATTCAATCAAGTCAATTTCTGCATTAATGTTCGTACTCGGAATCTTTGACATCAATGAGAATCAGTATCCTTCCCATAACAATTTCCTTGGGCGAATCACTTTAGCCTTCGGTGATTTATTTTGAATTTTCTATCTGTATGTCTTCATACAACATTGTAGCTATTATTTTTGTAATCTCTGGTAGATGTTTGTTAACCACATACCTCTACAAATTGTTGACCCCAACGTCTACAAATTGATGAACGTTTTCTAATTACGATCTGTTTATCCTCACAGTTATTTATCTGCGTCCGTATAACTTTTCTCATTCTCAAATTTTGATTTTTATACATGTCTGATTCCGAAGTCGCTATTGTCTTTTCTCTTGACACTAACGCACTAATGTAAGAGTGACTAGATAAACTAGAATTCCTGATACAGCAGTTAATTCCACTCTTCCGAAAGCAAGATTCTAGACCGCATAGAACGTTCCTCAATCGCTCACAGTCAAGATCCCGTCAGTCATCATCCTAGCGTCCCCAAAACGATCCAGAAACCTGATGGTATCACAAACGTTACGGTGATGCAGCTCGTAAGTGCACCAAGCCTTGTGCTTATGGGTCATCAAAATCTCCATCGGGAAACTTGCAAGCAACTCAGTAAAGACGACGGCTGCAGTTGGTAATTCTTCCTAAAGTCGTCTACTATTTATTTACGATCCATCAACCTCTCTCCGTTTCCTCATTGACACCGGTGCTGCGATCAGTGTAGTTCCACCATCTGTCAGAGAACGACAAAGCATATGCTACGCCATTTCTCTGCAGATTGCCAATGGAAGCGCCATTCAAACATACGGTCGTAAATGCCTTACACTCGACTTGGGCCTTTGACGCCAGTTTCCGTGGATTTCTGTAATTGCTATCACCCAGTATCTCATTATTGGAGCTGATTTTTGTCATCCTTCGGCTTCACGGTCAATCCAAAAGACAGAAAACTACTAGACAGCATCACAACCCTATCAGTCTACTGCAACTCATCATCCATTCATTCAGTTGGCATACACCTTTCTCATTCAACTGATTCTGGTTGTTTTAATAACATCCTCGATGAATTTTCTCAATTGACACACCCATCGTCCTACTCCGTAACTGTCAAACACGATGAGGTTCATTCGATTTATACAACAGGTCTGCCCGTTTCTGCAAGTCAACACCGCTTAGCTCCGGACAAACTAGAAGCAGCAAAGGCCGAATTTGAGCAATTGCCTCAGCTTGGCATAATTCGTCCGTCAAACAGCTGCTGGTCGTCACCTCTCCATCTTGTTTCAAAGAAATCTACAGGTGATTGGAGACTATGCGGTGACTATCGTGCACTGAATGCCCATACCGTCCCAGACCGTCAACCTATCCCACACATCCATGATTTTTCTTCTAATCTCTACGCTAAAACATTTTTTTTCTAAAATTTACCTTGTGCGTGCATATAATCACATCCCTATTGCCGAATGCGATATCAAGAAGACTGCCATCACTACTCCTTTTGGACTCTTCGAATTTGTTCGCATGCCATTTGGCTTACGTAATGAAGCACAGACATTCCAGCGTTTCATGGATCATGTCGTCAGAGGTCTGGATTTTGTTTTTGTCTACATAGATGATGTTTTAATTGCTTGTTCCTTGCCAGAAAAACACAAACGTCATTTATATCTTGTTTGTGAACGTTTTTTCTGATTTTGGACTCAACATTAACACTACAAAATGTCTTTTTGGTGTAAATTCTCTTGAGTTTCTTGGACATCACATTGATGCTCACTCAATCAAACCCTTAGCATCTTGAGTGGCTGCAATGAAGGGTTTTTCTATCCTCACTTCCATTAAAAAGTTGCAACGTTTTTCCGGTATGATAAACTATCACCGTTGTTTTTTGCCCCATTGCTCAAACGTGCTTCATCAGCTGACCTACTTGTTACGTGGAACAAAAAAGAGTTATCGTTCGACTCGGAAGCACTTACTGCATTTGAATCAGCAAAAAAAGTTGTTGGCAATGCAACTGCCCTTATTCATCTGAATACTGATCCCACTATCCGTCTCAATTTAATTACAGACGCTTCTAATTTTGCAGCTGGAGCAGTTCTTCATCAACTCATATATAATGACTTGCAACCATTATCATTTTTTTCTCAAAAATTTTCACCGACACAATTGAACTACAGCGCATTCTGCCTAGAACGTCTTGTTATATACCTCGCTATCCGACATTTCCGACATCTGTTATAGGGTCATACATTTACCGTGCCAACGGATCACAAACCTCTGGTATATGCAATCCGATCTCGCCACGACAGACATTCTCCTCGTGAAATCCGACAACATGATTTCATCTCACAGTTCAAGACAGACATTCGCCACATTTGCGGTTCATCAAATGTTGTCGCAGATTGTCTATCTCGCCTAGGATTAGATGCCAATATTTCGGCCAATGTTAGCCTAGAAACCATTGCTGCACATCAACGTCGTGAAAATTTTTCGTCTGAAGCTGATTCTTTCCAGTCTATCAAACTGACACCCATGCCTTTGCTCTTCTCAGAAAAAACTAATTTGTGTGACACTTCCAATCATGTCATACGTCCATTTATCCCCTTTTCTCCTCGCGGAGCAATTTTTGATCATTTGCACTCGATTTCTCACCCTAAAATTCGTGCAACTACTGCGTTGATTTCGTCTCGTTTTGTTTGTCCTGGCATGAATCAGGATATTCGCCAATGAGCAAGATCCTGAATTCAATGTCAACGTAATAAAGTTCATAGACATACAACTACTAGTCCCGGACAGTGGAGCTCAATTTCAATCTCTTCTATTCCGTGATCGCTCAACATTTCTTGGTTACCAACATATTCGCAGTACGGCATATCACCCATCTGCTAACGGTTTAGTTGAACGATTCCATCGACAATTGAAAGCCGCTTTAGCCTGCCAAGTTGAACCGTGCAAGTGAGCCGAAAACCTTCCACTTGTCTTTCTGGGATTACGTACATGCATTAAAGAAGATTTAAAATGTTCTTCCGCACAATTGGTCTACGGTTCATCCTCATCATTGTCTGTTGATTTGGTTAGTCCTATTAAACATTTTCCAACCGTTTCTGACCTCATTTCCCAGTTACGCAATTTTGTTTCTCGTTCACGATACCAACCTCCTCGTACTTTTACGCCTTCAATCTATAAACACCCAGACTTAGATACGTACGAATTCGTCTTTGTGAGTCGTGATACCATGAGCAAATCATTGCAACCACTTTATCATGGTCCACATCAAGTCATCTCACGCCAAGACAAACATTTCGTGTTAGACATCAACGGTCGCCGTGATACCTTCTCAGTTAATCGATTGAAGCCTTCCTTTGTTCAACAATCTTCCAACGTTTTGCCCCAGCCAGCAACCTCCGCATCACAGTCTGACAGCTTCTAAATGAATTCGAAGCCCGTTCACACAGCCGATGCTACATTACCCGTTGAGCCTGTTTCCACGGTTGCGAGTCGCAGTGATATGACGTTTTCCTGTAAACATATTTGTTTGTATCAATCAATATACACCTTTTGAATTGTACCCGGATTTTACGAATATAAATTTTCGTTTGCTCGGAGTCGATCTTCTCCATAGGCGCGTCAGGTTCTCACAGCATCTGGACGACTATGAGTGTGAGTGATATTTCGAGCCTATTGAACGCTCTGGGAGGGTGGTATTGTTGCAGGGTACGCTGTGTGCTCCAATACTGTTGAAGAATTGTCAACGAATCGATCCAAAATGTGTTCACCAGCCAGGTTTTCGTTATCTGCAGGAGAGTGAATCGCAAATGGGTTAAATCTCGGGCGAATAGATTTCGAGCCTGTATCAGTGATGCTTCTGTATTCGAATACACTGGAATATAATGAAAGATATTCTCTTCACCATCATGGTGATAGGTCATCAGAGTAAAATAGTTCATCATTTAAAAAAAATAAAGAGAAACATTAAAAACATAATGATTTTCAAGTTTTTTTTTACTTTTTTTATTTTTTTGGCAGATTTTATTATTTTGCAAGTTTGGATAAAAATGTGACATTTATAAGCCTCATATAAAATAAAAGACAGATATATACATAATGGTGTATAGAAAATGTCATGGAAGGCAATGTGAAAAATAGACAAATGTGATGCAAGTCCCAACCTATGACGATACATGCATAGACCCTATGTAACCTGACACTACACCAGCGTTATAAAGAGATAATCAGGAAAACTATTTTTTTGTAATGTTTCGAAATTTTTTTAGAGAGACATTTGTGCACGATAGAAACCTGAATTGAAACAATAAGGATAACTATGTTTAAACAAAACGGGGTTAAGATAAGCCTAAAGAGATACAATAGGTAGAGGTACATATAATACTAGTCCCAGGTTTTGATGTATCTATGATGTTTGTAAGAAAGCACAAGCCTGATCCAGGCAAATTGCCGCATAGTTAGAGACTGCACGTGGGCTAAGATACTGTCAGGTTGCCCAGGCCTAGACAGATATGAGGGGGGGGGTAGAAATAGATGTAAAATACATGGACACTAATTAACCTGACACTTAATAATACCATGTATTTCTAACATTTTGAACAGTTCTATACGTGTGCTAATGTACAAAATACTTACAACTGGTTCAATAACCAGGAATACCGTGACAAAATATATTGTCTATAGAAGTGTTTATTTTGAGAATTTCGCATAGCGATGGAGCAGTAAGAAAATCTACGAGTGTTTTAAATTTACCTGTAGATGTGCACATGCGGAAATGGAGTGGAAGAGAATTCCAAAGATGCGCATACCTAATTAAAAAGAAGTGCGAGTAAGGGGAATATGTAATAGCCTCATTCGATTACGTCGTACAGAACGATTGCAATCTTAGAAGCGCATGATAGATCTCAGCCTTACTTGGTGCTCTGTGATTATTCGGAAGAAAATAAAAAGAATAAGGCGAATTCTGCGTAACCATAGTGGGTCAACATCTATTAGATTGCATCTTACTTTATAAGATGAAGGATTAGAGTAGCCTAACATGATTTCGCTAATTCTACGTTGAAGGCTTTCTGAGAGAATACAGCCACGACTATATTACAGTAGTCAAAAAGTCGTAATACTTTCATTTTATATAGACAAACTGCTTTCACGAAGGCGGGATTTTCGATTTATCAAACCAAAATTCTGTCTAGCTCTGGCTATGAGAAATCTCATTTGTTCGTTGAAATTGAGAGATGAAGAATAGCGAAATCCTATGTTTTTGATTTCGTTAGAAGGAGCGAATGGTGTTTTTTGTTGAGAATACCGAGGCGTATACTCATGAATTGCTTCTTCAGAGCTGAGATTTATATACCCCATTGTGAGCATCAACATGAAAGTGTTAAAAGATCGTCGTTCAGAGAGTCTATAGCCTGTGATACATTCTTCTTCTTCTCCTGAATAGACGGCAGGAGGACTACAGTCCGTGAAAGCCGCTTCACCTCCCGGGTCTCTGCAATCTCAGCGTAGATTCCCAACGAGGAGTTACTGAGCTGAAAGAGTAGGCGAATCGCGCAGGATAGCGGGAAATTCACCGTCCAATATGCGTTTAAACTGCTCTCCGGTGACTGCCTCGATTCCATCAAAGGAGAGTGCATTCCAACTATTGACCACTCTGCTCGACAAAGTAAACGATGGCTTCAGGTGTTCCGTTCGGCGCTTCTAAAACTTCAGCGAATGACCTCTAGTACTGGAGTCCGTGGATACCGGAAAGAATTGTTGAAGTTCCGTTCCATAATATCCAAGCAGGTTTTTACGCGTGACCAGCAAATCATATCGCATTCTTCGATATTCCAGTGGAAAAAGTTTGAGTTCCCGCAATCGGTCTTCATAGGGAATACGAAACATCCCCATCTATGGCTGGAAAAGTTAAAACAAGTTTAATATCATCCGCAAAGATGAAAAAAAGGTTTGCGTTTTTTTACGAAATCTTGCACATCATTAAAATATATAAAGAAAAAGGAGGGTACCTAGTACGCTACCCTGAATGACTCCACTTGGTATAGGTTGTGTTTCCGAGGATATGCCATTAACAGAAACGGAGAAGGTGTTATCAGAAAGATATGAACAGAACCAATTAAATGGGTATCCGGAAATACCGAGTGATGATAATTTTCGAAGAAGGGAATGAGAAACCTTATCACATGCTTTGGTATTGTCTAAAAAACTGTCAGTACAGCTAATTCATGATCTATAGAGGCCGTTATATGGTCCAAATATTCCAGCTGAGAGGTAATGCAGGACTTTCGATTTAGAAAGCCATGTTGGAATGGAGAGAAAGCGTTTGGGCTCAACTGAGCTATTAATGCGTTCTTCATCAACTTTTCGAATAGCCTAGAGCGAAAAGGTGTGTGATTAAAGCGGCGATAATTAGTGACGATGTGCGAATTTTCTGTTTTGAGCCGAGGTACAATGACAGAAAGTTTTCATTCGAGAGGGAAAAATACCAGATTTAATAGAAAGATTAAACAGGTTTAATAAAACTGAGGGTATATCATCCGTATTTAGTTGCAAGGTTGCTGGAACGAAGCCCACAATATCAGGCTTTTAAGGAGCTTTGCTTCGCCGACACATTGCGCTAACTTCTTGTAAACTGAAGGAGATAGAATCCATACATATTGAATTAATATCTTGATTTACGGGTATAGGGTTTACGCTGGTATTGAATGACTGACTAAAATAGTTCAGAAAAAGCTTACTTATTGCTGAAGAGTCTGATGTTGATGATTTCCAAACATCATCATTGAACACAAGCGTATAAATATCATGTTTACTTAGATTATATCGAGAACTGGTTATACTGTTCAAAGACTTGGTCTTCGAAGAACTGTTCAGGGCAATTCTTTCTTGATCATCGATGAATTCTAATTTGATTGTTGTGAAAGAGCTAAGAAGTTCCTTGAGACGTAAAAATGAATGAAAGTCTGATGTGTTGTTGACAAAAGCAGAAAGACGTGTTATTTTTCTCAAGAAGTTTTATTTTATCAAGTTTATTAAGTTTACTCGTTCGATGATTTCAGTTCAGTTCAGTTCAGTTTGCACAGGACGATATGTGGCACAGTCGCCAATCAAGCGTCCAGATTTCTTCCGGTGGTATGCCAAGAAGAGCGCCCACCACTTCAAACAAAAATAGGTTCACAGATTTCTTCTAGTAGGATGGTTACCTGGAATGTAGAGCAAAAACCCCTTCCACCAAAGGTAAGGAAACATTAGTGTATTTCAAAGACCAGGTAAATACAATATCATTACTCAATTAGGGGCAAAATGCAGGAAATAATGAGCTCCATACGGCATCAAGTCTATTCTTGAAACACATTACAGAGTTAGAGTTCACGACATCTTCAGGTAGGCAGTTCCAGTAGCTTACTACTCTTTCACTGAAGAAGTGCTTACGAGCATTAGACCTGACATGTTGTTTGGCCAGTTTCAGAGGGTGACCTCGAGTACCCACATTGGGTGCGAGAACATACATTTCACCTGGTTGAACAGTACTAAAACCGGCCATGATCTTGAAGGTTTCTATCAGGTCCCCACGCAGCCGCCTTCTTTTCAGTGAAAAGAGCCCTAGACTCAATAGTCTTTGCTCATAAGATCTACCTGATTGCCCTTCGATCATACGAGTAGCAAGGCGCTGAACACCCTCAAGCCTTGCAATATCTTTTTCAAGATAAGGTGACCAAGCTTGAATGCAGTACTCGAGATGAGGTCTAACGACAGCCTTGTATATCGGTATGAAAACCTCCGGGGACCTGCAGGATAAAACTGATCGAAGGCGAAACAGCGCGCTCCTAGCACGATGTGCAGCTGCTGCACATTGATCAGCCCATTTGAAGTCCGCAGAAATCTCTATACCTAAGTCGCGTACTCTCGGCACCCCAGTTATCACAAGTTTACCATCTGGGCCAGCTACCGCCAGCTTCTTGCCGACTTTCGACAAGAGATAGCTTTTTGAGAAGTTAACTGGTAGATCCCATGTAACAGACCACTTGATAACCTTTTCAATATCGTCAATAAAATCACGTTTGTTCGGTGATCCAATAAACTTGACATCATCCGCAAAAATGTAGCAGGGACACTTAAGCGCCGCTGCCAAGTCATCGATGAAGATAAGGAAAAGTAGCGGCCCGAGTACAGATCCCTGCGGAACTCCACTTGTAACCCTTACTTTCGGTGAGTACGTACTGCCCACCCTGACACGGAAGTACCTGTTGCTAAAGAAGCCAACTATCCAGTTCCTTAGAGGACCAACGATACCCATATAGCCTAGTTTGGTAGCGAACAGTCTATGGTTCACTGAGTCGAAAGCCTTGCAGAAGTCCAAGTAGAAAACCTCAACCTGCTGGCCCTTATCCAATTTTCTGGTGACCTCGTTTAGAAAGCCCAAGAGGTTTGTTAGGCACTAGTTTCCTTTAAGGAAACCATGTTTAGCAGAGCCAGCAACTTAAACTCAACTAAGTGCCTGCAGATCCGATCACTGATCAGCCTCTCTAAGATCTTACACAGAACGACACAAAGGCTTACCGGTCTATAATTACAGACAGATGAACGACTGCCGCTTTTGTGTATCGGGATAACATCGGCTAGCTTCCAATCACTCGGAATAACTCCATGCACCAGCGATGCGTTAAAAAGACGACCCACGCTCTCAGCTAGTACGGGCGCCAAGTTTCTAATAAACTGAGGGTGAATACCGTTGAATACCATTGATTGTTTATATGAGTGGATGATGCAGGAGCATAGTTGAACGTTGTGCGTGCTAAGCCGAACGCTCGATTCTGTAGTTCGAAAACCAAGCCCAAGAAAAATGGCAACCCCGCCACCATGTGTTTCACTAGGTCTATCGCAGCTGACTACAGAATATCTGTTACTTATCATCTCGGGGATAGAATCAGTTTCTGATAGCCAGGTTTCCGTCAATGCTATTGCATGTGGCCGGAGCTCATGTGCCAGAATAGAAAGTTCGAAACAATTATTTCGGATACTACATGAATTTTCGTATAGCACTGTGGCGACGGGACCCAGCAAAACATTTTGACTCATTCCTGCTTGTTCCTCGGGCGTAGTACCCGAGGAGACAGCACGTTTTTTGGCGTGCTATTCAGGATAGATGAATAAACCTCTACTTCTTGAAGTACCGTTGTATTCTGAAGGTTAATAACCATCAGCTGCGGAATTGCGGGGTAAGTACTATGAACGACGTTCAGATCCAAAGAACCTTCCGTAGTTTCTGCATCTGATACTGCCATATCTTTTTCCGAAGGACATTGCAAGCTGCCACTCGGCATTTCATGCCAAAGATCACTCTCCTTTGTGGATCCTTTGTTGTCGTCGGGTACAACAACGTGTTTACCTTTGGTAATTCTGTCCAGACTATTAAAACCTGCTAGGAATTTATCACGATCGTTCTGTGAGATAAATTCGAATAAAAGAGGCCTTGAACTTATGCCCGTCGCACCTTTGGTGCCCTTCCACAATTCTACACGATGAACGCGCCTTATCGCTGTGTCTGGACGCATTTTAGCATTTCGGAGCAGATTTCCTATGCACGTCCGGTCCAGTGATCTACGTGCTTTAGCCTCGCGTATGTAGGGTTCATCCTGATTCAGCACCAGGACATTACGAGATTTGTCTCGAATCCCTAAACGCGCTGATTTAATCATTTCAATGTCCCTGGAGACTTTCTCGAGGCTAGAAACGACAGCAGCAAGTAGGTTGAATGGGAGGAAGGAAGCCCACTGGTATTCGGAATCATTTTCGATTTAGCCTTACTTCGACTTTTACGATGCTTCAAAGGCGAACCCTTTGCCGTGATAGTAGCAGCTACAGCTTGAGTCGACGCCCTATCCACTATGTTGCTGTTCCGAGGCTTTTTAAAACGAGAATGTTTTCTCGTAATAACAATCGAATCAGCCTCCAAAAAAGGGAATAGCTTCTTTGGTGCTATCGCGTGGCTTTTTAGGACGAGAAGATTTAGGCCCCGTAAGATTCGATTTGTTGGTCCTCGTTGTGCTCTCCCTCACAACTTCAGCATAAGAAGTTTTACGGTTAGGCTGTTTTGGAGTGACAGGTTGCCGGGGAGAAGCGATTTTAGGTTTTTCTGAAAATGCCTTTTTCGCGGCCCATTGGCACTCGCTACACATCCATTGAAGTCAACGTTGCGCTACATACACCTTATAATGCTCGGGATGTATTCCTGAACATTTCGGATGAGCTCATCTCTTGCAAGTATGGCACTCAATACCCTTAGATACCTTTCGGTGACATGATTTTTTCAAGCAACTAGCGTTAATCATTGTGTAATCAGTAATGGAATAGTGAGCCAGAAAATAATTTCAGAGAGCGTAATAGGAAGCACGTCAAATTTGAACGTACTGAGCAATGCAGTTACAAGACATCTAGAGAAAGTTTTATAAAATATGGAAGAGATAAGATTAAAATCTGGAGATATAAAAAAGTCAGTCCAATCAGAATTTCTGATTAGAGTCGAAAACTTTATCCGATCAATATAAATACAATCATTATCTGTGCTGATGGATGTCCGAGTTTCATAGAGATGAACTTGACACACAACCATTTAATGATCACAATTAAAAAGGGGTGGTATGACTTTCACATTACTAGTATTGGGACCCAATGTGAAAATAAGGTATAAAAGGCTTGATTGTCTTGTAAATTTATATACTGCTTGAGTGTAATTTATTAAACTGATTGCTTCGGAAAAAGAGGAGAATTTCGTAGATAGATGGGGGAATTCCAGCATGGTAAAATCATCAGCTAAAAGTTCATTTTCATGAGGGATCAGATGAACTTCAATAAAATCATTTTTTATCTTATCGAGGTTATGTGAAGTTGGTGGATGTGGGTTGTATATACAACCGAAAAGGGCGTCCAGTGAAGGTATATCGATCCATAACGAATCATCAATATCATCCAGTGTAGAAGAAGAATAAAGTTTGTTCGGGATATCCTTAGTAATATATATGATGCAACCACCACCACGAGTGAAGTACCAATTATAACGAAAAATAGTATACATTATATCGCATACAATAGCGCATACAATATATTCGGCGAATATAGATATTGCGTTTGCTGAATTGCTGACAAAATGAAAGTTCATTATCCAAGCGCACTTTCATCTGGAATATGCAATAATGCTACACTAACTATTCATGCAAACGACCATAGAAAGAAAGTACACAAGCCGAGCACCAAATAAACTGGTAAAATCAAAATCCTATATTTTGGATTTTGAACAACTTCTATCCACGGAAAGTGAGACACCAATTTGCATTCTATAGAACTAATATGAGTTGCATGTTAACTTTGAATTGCTCTCATTCTGTCAGCCTATCGCAGGTTGTTCATATATCGAATGTGCATTGGATAGCACTACATGCTTAGCCTGTTAACATTATATTGATCATATTACTCTCATGATGTCAGCATATTTTTTAATCTCTCTCCCTCTCTCTCTCATATATATATATATATATATATATATATATATATATATGATATATATGTTCCGGGCATGCGGAATTCATGAATCCTTATAGCCGTCCACTTAGCGGAAGGAAAATTCTTATACTTATCTTATAATGCTGTGGGTTCACATCCAATCATGAAAAAGGCATTTAGGCGTCAACCCCGAGGAAATATCCGGAGAAAAAAATTTAGTGAGACAGTCAGACGTTTTACTAAACTTCGTCTCCCACCTTCTACGACAGAATCGTTCTCTGGATGTATCATATTAGCTTTTCTTTTGGTTCCAGTGGTTTCGTGGATAATTTGTTGCATGGCAAAATCTAGTACCCCATATCGTAGTTCATAGAGTAAATCACATCGCACTAATGGAGAAGGCACTCCATTACGCTACTATGAATACTAACTCTGGAGGCAGCAGATAAACATTGAAGGCAATAACTTAACCGACGTATTGCTCAGCACCTTATCCTGCTTCTGACTGTGGAAAAGACTTTCAGGTCTCATTTGAGGGCTACTGCCCGCCTCAAACTGTCCAGCACTCAAACAATAAGGTGTTGTCTTGCTATGGTCTTCTATTCTCAATATTTGCATGAGGATTATGGGTCAACCGACAAGCAGGCTGTATGTTTACGTAAAACGGGAAACATCACTAAATAACAAATGTCAGTTCTTAAACAAGATATCCGGAACGTCAGGTACATGCTACCATGATATTATGACGACGACTCGAACATACAAGGTGTACCAAAATCAGCTGTGATTAACAACAGAGTTCATTGTCGACTTAGTTTCATTGCAAGAGAAGCATTTACCAGACGCTCGTATGCTAACATATAAGGATTACACATTTTCTGGGAAGGAAGGGGCTCAAATTAGCATCTGCAGCATGGAGTTGTGATTGCCGCGCTAAATGGCATAGTAGAAGAACTTGTGCCGAGCTGCATTGGGAACCAACTGATTTGGAATTTAATTCTGAAATGCATTGCTGTTTCCATTACTTTGCTCAACGTTTATTCACCGACGCTTTCTATGACGCTTGCTAAGAAGACTCTTTTTATCATAACCTCACAACAATCCTCAAAAACGTGGCACTGAAAAATGTTTAGTTGTATTAGGTGGATTTTATTTCACAGTTGGTGAAAATTACGATTCTTGGCAACACTGAACCGAGAGGTTTGGTGAATGTAAAAATAATGCAAATGGACAAAGCCTTTTAAACATGTGCAAACATTTCTTTCATTTCCTCGGTAAAACTTTTTTTTTCGAACAATCCACAGTGTAAATTATCGTGTAAAAATTCTTACCCCGGGCATTGGCATAAGCATGATCATATTTTTTTTAGGCGCAATAATATAGGAAGCCTGCTACTCACCAGATTAAATCAAACACTGAAACACTGATGTTTCACATGTCTGTGCAAAACTGAATCTTCCCCACTCGCATGTGGGAACGTAATCTGGGTGCGCGATATGCAGAAGCCCTCATAGCCGAATTGTACATGACAACCCTTGTGTGATTCATAAAACTGGCAGTCGATAATACTTCGAATAGGCTGACTAGTCATTTCCACTTTCGGTTAGCAGAATGCTTGAAGGAGCGACTGGTTTGAAGCATAGGCTACTGATATGACTGCTTTTTGGGATAAGAATAATTCAGCATTCTTGTGGTTCGAAGGTATTTAAACAGATAAAACATGCGACTTATAAGTGTAGCTAGAGATTCCGTCCAACAGACTGCATGACGATGCGGAAATGACTATCGGACAGAACTGAACCTTAATATCATTACACTTACGGACCCCGGAATTTTGCGTAGTATGTATGATGTGATCCAGAAAGACATTGGTCTGAACAAAATTTAAACAGCTTCCATTTACTCTGTACCTAATCACCAGATTGCGGACAAAACTCAGCAAATGGACAGATGGGATGAGCACCTTTATTCTCTCTACTATAGCGACAGTACAATTTTACCGCATTTACCATAAAATTTCGAGAGGTTGCCGAATATTGAATACCTAGATTTTGCCCCTGCGCTTTATGAGATCAATAGGGATGTCGACCGCTAACCGAATAGAAAGGCCCCTGGTGACGACGGAATTTCACCTGAGGTCACCAAATGCTTCAGAGCAGCTTCATTTCAGGTATCAGTACTTGCAAGGTGAGTTTGTCCCACGAGACATGCAAGGCAAAAAGATCACCACGCTATTTAAGAATGGGCGAGATATATTTGATTGCAAAAATTACAAATGAATCTCCCTTCTGAATGTTGTAAGTAAATTGTTTGCATGAGTCTTACAGATTCTACTACATGTTTTATCTGATATAATTTACTGAGAACGTCATGTGGCTTACGCAAGAAAAGATCAATCGTGGCCATGATTTTCTACCTGAGACAACGTCAAGAAACGTTTTCTGTTTTTATATAACTAAAGCATCTGACAACTCTATAAGGTAATGTATCTTCAAAAGTCATTCGCTTTGCTTCTAAAAGAGTCTTTTAGTACGAAAACGGTAAGCATTTACCTACGCAGGCGAATTGATGGCTAGTTTTTCAACCTTCACTGGTAAGAGCATAGACACAAGCATGAAATGCGCTAATCCGTAACTGCTGTTTGGCGACGATGAAGCATGTATTGCTCAATCTATGCATCACTTTTATTATCTAATGGACGGTATTTCTTCGACATGCGAAGAATTTAGGCTAAAAATTAGTATCAGGGATACCAAAGTCCTTGTTTAAGGGACGGCATTGCCACTCATTCGAAACTATCGCACATACCTTGGTTCAGTCATTGCGCATAACCTCTCCATAGAAAGGACTAACCAATTTGAAATTCTTCTAAATGTGCATGTACACATAGAAGCTTATCAGATGATAACTTCCTATCGAAATTGATCCTTTGTGAATACAGATTAGAGCAATCCGTTTCGTCATTGAACATGTAATTGAATATTTCGTTACTTACATTGAGATATGAATAATCTTCCAAGCATTTTGAAAAGACACATAGATTACGGATTTTTCATAACGTTTTGTGAAAAACCAATTGATAAAGGTAGAAATAACCGTCAAGGATATCAGATGATAAATATAGAGATACAGTTAGTTTACCTTATGTAGTACGAAGCGATACGTAGAATGTCGGAACAGGTTGCCATACGGTTAACTTTCGATGCATCTCATTGATTAATCGCCTTTATCTAGCGTTAAGAATATCACCTACAGCATCAAACGTAAGAAATGTTTGGGTGTTTAATAACGCTGAATTTCGATGGAAGATGAACTAAAATGCATAACACCGAATAAGTGTTCGAAGGTAGCCCCTGTATTTGGAAAAAATAACAATCCATTATTCATGATTTCGCCTGTGAGAAGCACGATACAAATACTCTCCCGAATTTTAAATGCATAAATACTGAGGCGAGGTAATCCTGAAATGCTAGGAGATTAAATAACTTCTTAAAAAAGGCTATTGTTACTGCGAGTGATTGGAGAAATCCTTATTATCGTTTAACATGTAATTAAATATGATGTTACTTGCAAAGAAACATGCATTACCTATAGCATCAATCAAATCAAAATAATCACTTTTGCATATATATCAGAGGTGAAATGTATCAACACCAAAACCTCCCGTGTTATCGGCAGACGATTTCATTCCAACGAGGAAGTGATGATTTATCGCTAAATCGTTAAAGTGTTATGGGATTAGAATGGTTCTGTATGGTGGAGATGCATAACTCCCATCAATGAGTATTTAGGAATGTATCTGCTATGCATGTATAAAACTCACGAGATTTAGGATTACGATACGCCCAAAATATTATATGACCCACATACCAAATCTTACCAAGACGAGATAAGACAGACTATCTAGATGTTTCAAACGCTACGGTCCTAAAACGATTGCTGACTAAGCCTCGTTCAAATGTGCACTGTGGGTTCATATCACGGTGTAACGGTTAAGTGTTCTTAAACTTAAAGTTGAAAACATTATTTTTTTACCTCACGATGGCGTCCAGATGCACCATAATTTCAGCATTATGCTTCGCTGTGATTCACTTACTTTTTGTTTGATTTGCACATATACGTTAACCACATTCATGCAGACGTGATATTCACAGCATTGATATATTTTCTTCTTTCAATTCACTAGGTGAAACATCAATTACTTAACTTTATAATACGGAAAAGTGCATTGCACATAGGAAATGATGAGACTTCAGACATTAGTCTGTCATCTCAACAATTTGCATGATGTGTGAAACATTTCACCAATAAATTTTGCCACATCAATTTTTGAAAGGTTGTGGAGAGAACGTTGAAAACAGATTAAATACTCTTCCAATATTTGCAGTCAACAAATACAGAAGTAACGAAATCCCAAGTCAACAAATTTCATTTGATAACGTAATTTCATCATGGATTTACATGACTGGATTTACACAGCTTGCGGTACAGTAGGTTATCATTGGTCTTAACATAATAATCGGTTTAGAAAACATACAATCAGCTTTAAATGTTTATTTACTAATCGCGACAGTCGCATGTAAACACAACATACAAGTTTATTGCATTGGCGAAAATACATTGCTAATTATGTGTGTCACTATTTTTCATATGCGGTATTCTGATAGGAATATCCTCAATGCTGTACACAACGGTCCAAAATGCAGGTAACAGGCCCGAGTTCCGTCCATATTTGACTGGTAAACATTTATTATCACCACAATTGAACTATGCTTTATTTCGTGTATAACGTGCTTACGTAAACGCGGTAGATCAGGCCCTGTGCTCTGTTCAACTTTCGAAATTAATTGTTCGAACAATTTTCAGAAACACAAGATAGATTGCTCATATAAATGTTGACCAATTAATAAATTCGCTTCTTCGAGCGTCCTGATCACAAACCATAACACACCTAATTGTTTGTGAGATGGATGGAATTGTATGCAAATTAGCTTCATCAATTATGGAGATTGGCTCAAAAACTTTCCATAAGATTATGGCCTTATGTGATTGAAACGATAAGTGATACCTACCCTATACAAGAGTGTTATACAAGCTCAATTTCTTTTAGGATACGTTCAGTATTTAAAGCGCATGCGGATCTTGAATGTGGAATCATGTGAATAAACAGCAAACGTTATCAAACAGTGAGATACAAGCACAACCTAAAAACCATTTTTCGATTAATCAATCGAATGCGCATAATGATCTTAAGCACATTAACATAGGAATGCATACACACGCACACCTGGTTGTATGATCTGTGTCTTTGTATGTGATATCAAAGCATGCAATTATCCATTCGATTGCTAAAATTAGAATCATCCACAGTTCGGAGTATTTTACATAAGACACATACACTGCTTTCGTATTTCACCATCTAGAAACGCAAATCTGCTGAAATTATTTACATAGTTGATATTTATGTTAGAAAATATTTCAGAATACCATGTTTATTTAGGTATTCTTAATGAGTGCATCATTTCAAAGTGTATGCTTATTTGCGCTTGTCGACAAAATATTTTGTGACTGAGTATTTCCCAAGAACTAACATTAAATGAATTGCTGAAATAGATTTTACGAAATCGAGTTGCTTTGCAGGTGAAGTATTCTAATTTCTGTTTTGTTGTGCCTAATTCTCGTTAGAATTTTTTTATTTCAGAATACCGCTGATCACATGTTATATGAATATTCATGTCCTAATTTTATGTCAATAAACTAATTGATGTATGCTGAAGGTGGATTGCACTCTGTGATAATTACGAGAAGGGTGAGGTAGAATATGGTGTTTATGATGAAATTTATGGTCATGCATATTAATTGAGAATATATGCAAAACCTATAAGCTCTTTATTAAACTTACGTTTTGCTGATCTAGTGATGTTAAATTGTGTATTTCCAGCATGAAACATATAGCAAACAACGCTTATTAAATTTTAAATTCTTCTAAGTGTGCTTGTGAACATAGAATATAAACTAACTGGCTACCAAAATATTTTCTGTTTGCAAGAGATTGGAGCAATTCATTTTATAGATTAACATATGATTATGCATTTAGTCACTTACAAACGAAATTGAAAGAACTGCAGCATGTATCAAATCGAAATAATCACAGTCGCATTTTCCACACAGGTAAACTGTCGCAACACGTGGAACTTCCCGCATACTCGGGAGTAGTGGAAATTCGAACTTGGGCGTGATGATGTATCGCTAGATGTATTAATTTTTATGAGACAGACGTCTGTCTCATTATCCAAAAAGCTGCGGATACCGGATGTTTTCACGGTATGTATGATGGGATCAAGATAGCCATTGGCCCAAACAAAATTGATACGACTACGTTTAAGCCTTCATCTGGTAAGGCGATTGTCGACAAAACTCAACAGATACAAAGATGGGTAGAGCACGACTGATCTCTCCACTCTAGGGATAGTACGGTTTAACCGCATGCAGTTGACAATTTCGAGCGTTTTCCGACCATGGAATATCTAGATACCCCTCCTACTTTTGATGAGCTCGATAAAGCAATCGACCGATTAGCGAATGTTGAAGTCTCTGGTGACGACGGAATTCCACCTGAGCTCAACATTACTACAACATCTTCCCCATCTAATTCTCCAGTGCTGACAGGGGCGAGGTGCCTCACAATAGATGCGCGAAACAAAGATGATCATGCTATTTAGGAATGAGTTTACCAGAGGCGACTGCAACATTTACAGAGGTATCTCCCATCTGATTGTTGTAAGCAGACTATTTGCTAAAGTCATACACATTCGGCTGCAAGTTTTAGCTGATAGAATTACCTCCGAATCTCTATGTGGCTTGCACAAGGGATGATCATCATTTGACATGATCTTCTCCCAGTGACAACTTCGAGAAAAGTTTCGAAAACAGCGTATGTCATTGTACGCTGTTTTTATTGATTTAACTGAGGCATGTGACTACATAATCAGGCAGAGCATTTTCAAAATGCTTGAACTGATAGGCTGCCCCACAAGGCTGCTCAGACTTGTTAATTCATTACACTCAGGCGTTAGAGGCTCAGTTCATTTTAACGGTTGCAGTTCAAAAGCATTTGGAATTCGCCCAGGCGTCAAACGATGGTGGGTTTTGCACCGACGCTGTTCGGCATTATCTTTGCTGTGCTTCTGAAGCAGGCTTTTACGACGAGAACGAAAGGCATTTACATACGGACGCAAAATGATGGTAAGCTTTCCCTCTCGAACATTTGAGAGCATAAACTAAAGTACAGGATGTAATAATCCGCCACCTGTTGTTTGCCGACGATGCAGCCTTTATTTCTCAGTCCCAATTGAACCTACAGTCGCTATTGGACTGTTTTGCGTCAGCATGTGAAGTCTTAGGTCTAACAATCAGCATGCGAAAGACCAAAGTCGCTGGTCAAGTGACTGTATCGCCACCATTCATTACTGCTGGAAACTGTCAGCTTGAACCAGTACATCAATTCACATATCCTGGATCAACCATTGCGGATTGCCTCTCGCTAGACTCGGATATTGATAAACGGATTGTCAAAGCAGCTGTCATTTTGTCCCGATTAAACTATCGTGATTGATGTAACCGAAAGCTAAATGTAAAGATGAAGATGAAGGTACATAGTGCGTGCGTACGAAATGCTTTTATATACGGCAGTAAAACCTGGACCACTTACGCAAGACACGAACGGAGGATGAATGCATTCCATCTAACAAGCATCCATCGTATATTGAACATATCGTGGATGGAGAGAGTGACTAACGCCGAAGTGTTTTCAGAAGCTGGTCTAAAGAGTATGTTTACCCTATCACGTCAGCGCCGCCTGCGGTTGCTTGGTCATGTCTATAAAATGAAGAATGATCGTATTCCGAAAGATATAATATATGGTGAGTTGCATTTAGGAAGTCGACCATCGGGCAGACCGCACTTGCGGTACACAATGTTTGCAAATGGGATACGAAAGCTCTTGACATTGACCTTCTGGGTTGGGAAGAACGTGCTCTTGACGGCTCACTTTAGAAACATTCGAAAAAGCGTAGTATGCCAGCCGTGGAGGAGCAGATACAGCTTTTGGCTGCTGAACGCAGATCACGCGGCCAAAGTGCAACTGATGCAAAACAACAGTGTTCTGACTATCGTTGTCAGCGCTGCGGGAGCGATTGTTTCCACCGAATCAGACTGTTTAGTCTTTAGAAAGCTGCAAAACATGAAATTCATGCGATTGTGTTGTACAGCCATGATCGACATGGATCGACGCTGGCCAACATCATAATTGGGCTGTATGGTGGCGTTACATAACTCTGATTAATGATTGATGGGTATTTATGTGCTACGCAAGTATGATGCTCGCATGATTTGAAATCAGTATTCACTAAGAATATTATATCTCCCACGTAGGAACTGGTACGCTGGATGTAACAGTGGAAAAATTGGTAAAAAAGTGACATTTAAATTCCACTGTAGCATAGTGTTCGTACAACGGGAAAGGATGTTCAAACACTGAATAATACAATCATTCTTGTCAAGCACCCAATGCAATGATAAATGACCGAAGTGATGGGTTCTCCCACTTTCCCTTTATTACAATCCACTGAATGTTTCAGGGTTTTTTTCCTCATAAGATGGAGACTGCAAGATAAGTCTCAGAGGGCATTAAAACATTAAAGGATTATTCATTACCAAGATTGGGCTTCATTGCTACTTTTGCATTGGGTTCGTACAACGACTCACGATGTTTGAACAATGTATTGCTTAGCGTTTTGTGTTCAAGAACCCAAGGCGTTTATTAATGACCAAAGTGATATTTTGCTCTCATCACCCGAAAATTACTCTACACTAACTTTTCTGGCTGCTTGCCGCGATCAGCTATACACAGTGATTATCCGTTCAGTCAGCCTTGAAAAAGTGTATAAATGTAAACCAGTTAAAATAGAATGATAAGAACCGAAATTAGAATGTTATTACAGGAATTGTGATCAACAAATCACATTGTTCATTTATAAGCGCATTGGGTGCTTCAGCACGAATCACATTGGGAATTTAAGTTTGAACATCGTGGTTCGTTGTACGAACCCTATGCAACAGCGGCATTCAAGTTCCACCTTGTTTACCACTTATTGACTGTTTTATGGACACAGAACCTCATCTCACTGTCTGCAACGGATGACGGCAAACACCAGTAACCGGTAGTGGAGATCAATTTTGGTGGACGATATCATCACCAAATATTTGATTTGCATTCGCCTGTATGCACTATGTTGAAATATACGGAAATTTAAATTGGAATTGATAAAAAGAATTTCTTAATCCTGCCTCCGAAAGGCACGGCAAATACAAGTGACACATCGCCGATCATTAAAATGTGAAAGTATATAGTCGGTATATTAAATCACAAGGCGGACGCCTACATGCGGAGGCGGTCAAATTTTCCTAACCAGAATTGTTGTCGGTTAATGATGTAGATTGAGAAATCTAGCAAACGACACTTATGCTGAGGTTAATAGTTCGTTTCTACCTTATAATAATCTAGTACACAAAAATGATGTTTTATATAAAAAAATGTTCAATCTTAGACTGATGAGTTAGGTGTATTTACGACGCTTTGTCAACTGTCAATTACTGTGTCACCTTTATGAAATTGACACTAAGAGAAAAATCGACCAACAATATCGATCATTCAGACGAAGAGTAACACTCTGTGTGCGTAATAAAGCCTTTTTGCTTAGGATAAGTTATGCGGTGGTGGGTTGACTACTATTTAAAAGGATTAATTTTCCTGTATATCACTATTCTGTTTCTGAAATGAAAATAATGACAACGCACAATAATTGATTTTGAAAGGAAAACTGATATGCTTTCCATTATACCTAATTGCTGATGGTTAAACGATGACACAAGGTGTATTAACAACTTGAAAAATGGAGCAAACAACACTTATAAAATTCAAACTTCTTGTAAATGTTGATGTACACATGGAAGCTAACGAAATGAACTTTTATCCCATCAAATGTCATTATTTGTGCAGGAGATCGGGGCCATCTCTTTTGTCGTTTAACATATAATAAAGCATTCCATTACTTATGAAGTAACATAAATAAAATACCGCATTATTCAGATCAAAATAATCACTCTATCATATTTAACACAGATAAACTTTCGCACCCCGTGTACTCTTGGGAGGTGGACAGCCGAACAATAGAGTAATGATGGATCGCGAAAGCGGGATTACTAATGGGCGGTATGGTGACGATACATAAATCTGATCAAAGCGTAGTAGAGATTTTAACTGCTATGAATCTATGAAGCTCGCATGATTTGGAATCAGGATACGCTAAATATTGTATAACTCTCACGTAAAAACTGATATGCTCGGAGGGTTATTTTATTGTAGTCTCGATCAGACTAATGTTCTAGATGTTGAAAAAATTTTTGAAGCAGCGATCCAACGGGTATAAACATTCGAGTGTAGACCATATAATTTTGCAATTCTGATTTTCTTTTTTAATGTTTGCTATTGGTTCTCGCACTGATGCTTCAAATGCATCATTTCCTACTACAATTTGACGAACATATTTCGCAACGAAGATGCATTTAGGAATTTGGTTTTCAGCTTCGGTTTTTAGAAACAACGATTATCGAATTCTCAATGTTCTTATAGTTGACATATATAAATTAGCATTTGAAATGAACTTACATCCTATCACAAGTTCTGTTTTGAGCAACAGTTTGGATTAGTCAGTATTGTCGGTCAACATACAACTTGATTTTTCGATACATATGAAGAAAAAAATAACCACCAGCATTATTGCGATCCAAATAACCTACATAGCACACACAGCTAATACAGCTAACATATACAGGTAACACTCAGGTAACACAGATAACACAGATAACAAGGGGAAACACATGATTTAAGATTCAAGATTTAAGATTCAAAAATTTATGGTATATAAAAGCTCGTAGCTGTACACCACCACAGAATATTTGTATATGGACAACAAATATATATACACAATCAATTGAGTCATTGAGAAGATCGACATATTTTTATTTGCAAAAATGTCATGTATTGTGGCAGTATGACGGGTACAAAACTATTTCTTCAGAAAAATATCATGTTATATGAACCGGATGTAGGTTCAAATTACTACGCATAAATATATAGAATTTGTTCCTAGAAATCCTTTTACTAAATGGTTAGACAACATTCACCGGTAGGAAGATCCACAAGGAACAAACGCTCATCGAAAAGAAGAACCGACGACAGTTGCGTTGGAAATGTGGGATATCGAACGTTAGTGGGTGGATAGGTAAGGTATGGCTTGACCGGAAGCGAAATATATGCCTCAAATGCCTTTGAGTTTATCATTTTGTAAGTTACGATTAGATCAAATCGAACCCTCAAGCGTAGCAGTTTATCTAAAGGTAGATGCTGAAGTTGATTCTCATATGGTAGGTTGCGAGGGCAGCCAACTATTTTATTTGATTTCTCATAAATCCTCTCGAGTAGCTCGATGTCGGCTCGTAGCCACGCTTCTCCAGCTTGCATTGAGTAATCTATCACAGGGATAATATACGTATTCTTAGGGTCATGAGTATTGATACACGGAAAACATTTTCGAATATACGCCGAGGCATACATAGAATGCGGCTAGCTCGGTTGTACACTGATTTGCATTGCATGCTAGACTTATAACTTCCACTGATCCATATGCCGAGGTTTTTCTCTTTGATTGTCTATTCCAGTTGATTCATCCCAGTTTGTATTAGAATTGGAAATATTTGCCTATTTGGAAGATTTAACACTTTCGCGAGTTGAATAGAAGTTTATTTTGCTCCGCCCAGCTGTTCAATATATCCAATTCTCTTTGTAAGCGTGAACAGTCCACGGCGTGATTCGCGTCCAGAGTTTAACATCATCCGCAAAGAAAACAATTTTGGCTGTGACAAATTTCGAAAGGTTGTTGATGTGAAACTAAAAGAAAACCGGACGAAGTACGGAACTTCGCGGTACACTGCTAGTGGCTTCGATTTCCGCAGACATCAACCATCGATGCGTACAGTTGCTTTCTGATAAAGAATGCAACTTCTGAGCCAGGTAAAAATGCACCTATTAATACTAACATCGTGCTGCATGCGCAGGATTAGAGAATGTTTCACGGGATCAAACGCTTATAGAAATTCCAAGTAACACGCATGTACGCAACCACCCTTATCCACTGCCTGCGTCCAGTCATCTAGTGTCTCCAGTAATTTAGTCAAGCAAGAATGAGACTTCATAAATCCATGTTGCTCTTGGGATAGATTGCTCCCAGCGCCTTTCAACGATTTCGTTTTACATACGCTGCACACATAACAGACACTAGGAATTTCAGGGTTTTGTAT
>JACCGJ010012440.1:0-33285 GCA_013407085.1 Atriophallophorus winterbourni
GAAGTCTAAAAACAAAAAACTAATGGCCACCACTTGGTCAGAATTCTGTTGAAATGTTTATAAAACTTTCCAACTGCAATGATTGGTTAAACATTAAAATTTGTTTTTTATTTATCAACCGGTGATTGTAATAAATTATGGAAACGATTTGCCTTCGATTTCATAACTTAGGAATAATTTTTGGATGACATTTCGGTTTGAGAATTTTTCGTTTACATATTTCAGTGCGGTTGAGTGAGTTCATTAAATTATTATCATACGACGTCGTAATAAAACCCTTGAACGAGAACATGATTATAATTTTTATATTTTTAACCAACAGATACAGAACGGTATGTTATTTATACTGTGGTGCTCACATTCCCTCACGTTACTTTTTATTTCTTTAACTTGACCGTCATATACATTGGAATATATTTATTGCCTCTGATTTCATAAAATGACCTGGCACTATGGCAATAAATTTATTACGTTTGGCGTGATTTCATTCGAGTTCTCGATGACGTCTTGGAAATGTTCGAACGTCGCTGCTAAATATTGTACTCGACCAACATTGCTTTGAATTTGCATGAATTGCATTTCTTAATTTCGCTTGGAAAGTGGAAAATTTGAATAATTATGCACACAATCAATCCTGTAAAATTGGCATCGCATCTAAATAGTTTATTTGAACTCTGGATAAAATAAATCTAATTAGAAGCGAAACATATAATTGATCGTAATACATGGAATCCCCTGACTGTAATGAGTTTCAGAAGCACTAACCAACTGAGGTCTATGTATAAATGGCTTGAACTTAACAACTAAGGTTTATGTATAAACGGCTCCAATTAGAAAGCTAAAATTCTAACTTTAATATAAGCATCCATATTGATATTTCGGAGAGTTGTGTTATGATTTTGCAAGGAAAAGATAATAAATGCAGCTTTACGTTTCAGAATAAAGGAAGCATGTACATTGAATTTAGATGCACATATATATTGTTCATTTATTGTTGTGGGTTTGATGGGTTAAAATAAGTTCAAGGTTTAAAGCTTGATCTAGATCTCGTCTGTGATTGTGTAATGCAGCGAGTTCGATGAACTCCTCGAATTTATATTCAAAAGTCAGCAGTGAATGATCGCTTTTTTTAATATAAACGCGGACTATTGAAATCACCCACTATCAGCCATTAAGTATTGTGATGACTTGAAGTGTATTGCAAATATACGTATAATTTAACTTTGTAGGGGTTTTCGGATGACATGAAAGGAATGTCGACAATACATTCAACTTGTTTGACTAGGCTCATACAAAACCACAGCATGTCAGTAAGCTTAAGTTCAGGAAAATTAATTTTGTTACACTGCTCGAGACGTATATAAAATTGATTGCAGATAAAACACATGAATTTACTCTATCATAAATAATTGATGTTATGTTCGGAATCGAGCGCTCTGAACCAGCAATGTAAGGATTATATCAGGTCTTTCTTACCTCGAACAGATTGAATGAAATTCTCTCTCAAAGCTGAAATAGTTTATGTGATTTTTATCTGCAACAACTAATGCGTACCAAATCCTTTCATCATAAAGATCCTCATTGGGAGCATTGGCCTCGAATTTCGATCTTACTTGAGCTCATCAGCGGAGTGATACCCCGACCATCACCATTGTAGTAACACGCCTCAATGTTTTGGTCACTGTGATAATGAAGGGCACATTATATCACTCGAACCGCTGGTCACATCTTTTGGCGGTGAGATATTTAATTGGTATCAAACGCTTCAGCAATGTATGTTGAAAGCAAATAGACTTGTAGAGGATTTGACCCGTTACTTTTGTATATGACGTATCTAAATATTTTTTATGTCTACAACTACTGAATTACGAGCTCCAAAGACAATGTACAGCATAAACCCTACTACAATCCATGTTCTGATTACTAAGCTGATATGGCAAAACCCTTTCCCAAGAGGCGAAAGTTCATGATTCATGAATTTGACTTATCTCATCGAACCCTTTCTTTCGCATCAGGTTACTTCGGCTTCGACTCGGCAGGCCAAAAAAACATTAGCTTTCATTAAGTATGCGTTGATAATAAATTCCTAAATATCCTCTTCGAGTTCAAAATCAAATTTATTCAGCTCTGATAGTTTACGTGTTGAGAGTTAAAAGATGTTTAATGTGGCATCGGTTTTAAGCACACACGCATACGAATTTTAGTACGTTCTTTCAGCTCGGGTGCTTTTCTCGCTTAGAAATGTGTATCTGACAGCTTCGATACATTGCATAGATTGTAATGATACTTATGTCGGGCTTAGATTGATTAGTAATGATGGGTTTCTCCGGCATTTTCGAACTTGTGAATTGTCGTAGGAAATCGTCGCCTTAAACCTAATGATTTCATCGGATGAGGACCACGTTAAACATATAAACAAAATAAATCGTTACTACGCTTGATAACCATAATAGATTTTGGCGTGGGTTTCTGTACATTTTGACCTTCTGAATTCACATCTTATTCCGGATAAGTTAAAAAGGAAATTATATTTTTCTCACATATGTTTACTTGGAGAGAAACTTCAAGTTTGGAAAACGACCTACAAAACTCGATATTCGAAATTCCAGTTTCACCTAACTTTGGAGCGGAGCATTTAAATCGGCCGTGCTTAAAATTAATGTTTTCATGCGTTTTCATTTTTTCAGTCAACACGGAACCTTTCCTTCTTAAAACGTTTTAACATGTCGCGAACATGTAAACGAAGGACGTCTGATGCGCCGCAAGCTTTAAATGCTGCGCAATATTTTTATTTTGAAGGATGGGGAATTTGCTGCGCCAGTCAGAAAAATGCGAAAAAAAACTTATACATGGGGGTTTAAAAATCGTGCAGCATGACTTTTCACCAACTTCCATCACAATCAAAAAGTCTAATGCCTGCAGACGAAACCGGAGCAGTTTTGGATTTGAATGTGACTGGCAATCTCAAATTTTCCCATCAATGTTTGACGTCCCTCTTATTTGCATTGAAATTCTGTGTTTAAACTACTTTGATTAACTGAAAATTCGTTTTAGCGAATAAAGATTTCTTCTTCTTCTTCTTAGAGCATGCAGTGGATTTCAGCAAACTTTATAGTTGATAAAGATGTGTGTCAAAACTTCATTAATTTCGTTAGCAATAGGACAGCAGATGAACACACTTAGGTTAATTGGCGCAGTTCTGCGAGTTTTGTTTTCACAGAGTTGAAGAAATCACTGGTAATCAAAACAATGTGTCTGTTCAACAGTCATGACGTATTGAATCGTCAGTGATATCGCACACGTGAGTGTGTTTGTTTTAGAACTTAAAAATAGATTTTCAAGAATATCACTTTATTCCGAACTAAGAACTCAAAAGATGTTTACGGAAGATAAAGCAATAAGCTTAACAAAAATGTCGGTGAAATTTTGTAACAGAGACTAATTTGGTCGCATGATGATGAATCTTGTTCTTTCGTTCAACAACCTTACTCAGCGTTGTTGGCCGGACGAAAATTGTGTATTCCACAACAGGATGTACAGAAGTTATAGATAACAGAATATACTTTTCAGTGAAGTCGAAAGACAGCATGATTAATTGCGCACTGTTTGACAATGATGTCAGGGATTGAGGTTTTACGACACTCTGATATTTAGATATTGTTCTCTGGTAGTCAAGACGAGATCTTCATGCCAGTAAAAATACGTTTAGTTCAAACATTTGCCAATACACAGAATTTTAACTAGTGAATAATTAACGGGCAAATCATTTGAAGTAGAATAACATTCCGAAACGCTAAAATCTCACTGGAATCACAGGACCGGTTTCGAGGTTTTTGCCTCTCATCAGCTATGCGTATCCGCTGGACTTCGATTCGAATTGTGCCATCCGTCTACACAAATACTAGTTCGAAACGTGAAGAGTCCAGCGAATACACATAGCTCATGAGAGGCAAAAACCTCGAAACCGGTCCTGTGCTTCCGGTGAGATTTTTGCGTTTCGGAATGGTATTCTACTTCAAACTATCCTGGGGTTGTAATAACCCTCACGGCAATACGCCGTCCGATTAGTTGGGGGTTAGTTTAGTCCCTTCAGCTACTTATAAAGTAGCGAGTAGACGGGCAAATCATTTGTCTGTGACCAATACCTTAAGTTGCACAGAGCCCGCTGTTGTGTCAAACAGTGTTTAATAGCTTTACCACGTATCCACATGTCAATATCAAAGACAAACAAAACGCACTATAGAATTATTATTCACGAATAACGAAAGTGGTCCACGCGCCGCACATGGGGAACACCAAATTTGACATCGATTCGTCAAGAGAGGCTACTGCCTGTGCGAACGTGTAGGTGTCTATTAGTGAGATTGTCCCTCAACCAGTTTCGCAATATCACATTCAGTTCATAATCTTTTTTCTATTTCATTGAATGCCATGATTGACTCGATCGAGAGCTTCGTGAATATCGATGTAGGAGGCATGAACAGAATCACCTACATAAAGTGCTTTGGTCAAATCCTCGAACGTAGTAAGAAAGTGAGTAAAACAGTAACGATTTCCTTGAAAGCCATGCAGTGCTGAGGTCAATTTATTACGATTTCCTAAATGTTCAGCATGCACGCAATAAACGTGCGCTAATTAATTAAGGGATTACCGGATGTAGCTTTACTGGTCTACAGTTAGCTGTATCTGTTCGGCTGCCGCGATTTCCAAGATTACAGACTAGTGGGTGGAACGTCGTTGAAAATAAAAGCCGAAATCATGAGGTCACATATTAAGCGAGCGAAACACTGGTGGTCAACCTATGTTGTTATCGTTTCATAAGTATGCTAATTTTAACTGTCCGATTTTCACCCGTGCTTCATCAATGTTGAATTAGTCTATTACGTTTAATTAAAGTGAACAATTGAGAACACGTATCGGAGGGACCCACAATTATGCCTTTATTAAAAATAAAACTTCCATAAGAAATCACCGATACCTATTAACTTGGATGAAGGATGACTTTCATCAAATTGTGTAAAAACGTTTTATGTAATATCTAACAAAAATTAGAACAGTTAGCGACGTGTAACAGCATCAATTGATGCATTTCTTTTGGTTTTCGAAGACGAGTGGAAAATTAGTGGTACACTAATATTATTCCAATTTCAGAAGTTATTTGCGGTGAGCTACGTTTTACAAAATCTACTTGTTAGACAATAATCCGAATAAGTTCACACCAAAAACTGTTTCTTGCTGATAGGCTTCATTGGGTAGTAAGAACACTGAAATAACTTCAATGATTTATATAATAATATATCATTATGATATATATATATATATATATATGCCAAATTAGGGGTTAATTTAAGGAACTTTAAGTAACTTTTACGTATATCCATGTTCAATTAAGTTATGTGTTTAGTTTTTGTTAGCCTCTTCAGTCGAGGTTGACCATATATGTACATCACAATCGCATGCATTTTTGATGTTCCACCGCTTTTCGAATGAATAAACTGTCCGATTCGGGAGGAAAAATATATCCATCATGTATCACAGAGGTAGGCAGTGCGCGGTTGTTTGGCGTTATTTGCGCGATCTGTGTTCAGCAGCCAAAAGCTGTATCTTCTCCTCCTCCAGCTTGTAGACTACCGCTCAATCGTCTTAGGCCCTATTGCCGAAGGTTAGGCAATACAAGGAGAAGGTTTAGCTTATGTAATTGATCTCGGACAAATTAGTTGTTCTTTAATGTAAAATGTTAAATGTTGCGGCTTGAAAAATCCGTTCTTGGCACACATAAATCATTTATTAACGAGTGCTATCGCGTCGAGACTGGTCGTTCTACTAATTTCTATCTTCTTTTCGATATTCATTAGTGTAAGTGAAGGGTTCCCGTAAAATAACCTCTCGTGAAATTTAGCTTATTCATCTTATGAGATGTGAGATATTTTACATTGATACTTCGTCGATGTTTATCATTTCTCAAATTACTTAGGCTCTCAAATCACAAATATAACCAATGAAACGAAAGTTTTCCTTCGCACACATTTTCGTCCAACACACCACACAACCGGTTTCGTAGGGTTTGCACCCATTAGCTAGGGGAGTATGATCAGGTGGAGGGGGCAAAGCATTTTAGAAACTTTCGAAATTTAATCTTCAAACTAATATTGAATATATATATATATATATATATATATATATATACATATATGAATATCCAGGCCACTGCTCGATAACGTTGGCACGGCTGACATGCTCTGTATAGTGATTCTGCTTTAACGAAGATCAAATTTCACAAAGAAAAAATGAAACCATCAAGTAGACCCATGCCTTAAATGAGTGATTCCATAGTTTTGTAATGCCCAGTACACCCTACAATATTTCAATATGCTATCGCACCTAATTATATAAATAGACAACAGGAATGATCACTGCACGAACAGAGAATCCGCTGAAAAACTAACTGCGAATCCGCACAGAATGCCAACACTTATTACAAGATAAAACATCTAAGAGTGCAACTCGTACACTATAGATTGCTGTTTTGCATTCAATGGATTCCGAGCTCCCTTGTTTGGGAAACCCTGCCATAGATCGACCGAAGACGGTCGATAAAACTCTAAAATATAAATGTTAAGGTAAATGTTATTTACCATGCACCAGTTGCCGATATTTTCTAATTACTGTGATCTTATCCAATACCAAAATTTATACGAGAGAAGATCCCCTATTGATACGTTATCAAACGTAAATAGATGTGCTTCTTCATGTGTTCAATTCGAAACATGCGTGATAATTTACTGATTTGAGCATTCAAGATGCAGTGTAGATAATTTACTTTTAACACAACAAAATCTAAAGAGTTAATTGAAAATTTTACATTTTTCCAAATAAGTATATAAAGACACAAGAGAATGTAAAATTAAAATGGTTTCAAAATTTTAAAATTGTAAAATTTTTATTTTTATTTGAAATGAAAATGCGTAGCCAGTCGAAACTTCCCCTCAATATCTCTTCCGGTAAAACTGCAAGATTTGATAAGTGGACACCGTTTTCGATCACGCTCGTGATTTGTGGCAGAAAATTTAACGGTTTATGTAATTTATGTAATACGAAACCCTGAAGCGCATCATCTATACGGAACCAACGTGTGAACGCCATCGCAATTGCAATATCCATTACCAAATCTGATCCCATCAGATAAAAATGCAAATAATAGGGTGGATATAAATTGAACGGAATTTCATTGTCTGAAATGAGCCAACGCTTAATGGCCTTGTTTACGTTCCACGTTTTTACGACTGGAAGTCGGACACGAAATCCACCATTATAGTCTAATTTACCAACGGACGAAATCTGGTTGACAAGAAATATCAACTTCTCAGGAATTACGGTCAGATCATCATCGATGAAATGATATATTGGTGCTTGTCTACGACAGAATGAAGCTGCCCATCGGAAGTTGAACATCATTTTCGTTATCAAATTGTAGTAATTATCCTCGAATTTTCCGATGAGCATATCATCGAATTGTGCACTTTCGTTGAGCAATTTCTTCACAGTTTGTGTGTAGTTCAACTCAGTTTCGATTCTCGTTTTGAATTGTGGAAGTCGAATCCCATCAAACTCGTAAGTTTCCCGCCGTTCTCGCTCTGGGAATCCCGTAACAAATACGAACTGTACCTGGAACGTTTTCCACATATGTTTTCGCATAAACGTATCACGGCCTCGTTGGCGGTTACTGAAACATCCCACGCAGGTTTTAATGAAAACAATCGAATCAAGGGAATTCACTTCGGTCGGGTGTGAGCAGGCAGCTCTCGGTTGGACAAGAACAGGGAGCTCATGTTCATTGATTGGTTTCTGTCAAAAACAAACGTGGAAATTATTTTGAAATTATATGTGAAGGGAAACGCTACGAATACAATGATTTTGTTCCATGAACTTCGCATATTCCACAACGGCATCAATAACAGACAAAAAGCGTTGAAACAGTGAGTTGTCGATCTAGTCTGGGCGCAAACTCTGATAAATGAGAGCTAAATATACAAGTTTTTTGTTTCTTTAAGCCTTCGTTACGTTAGCAATTCATAGGTAATCTGAATGAACGAAATACCACTTCATAGATATTTTTAAAGAGTAATGTTTTATTAACATCACACGTTAGCCTGAACATAGCAGTGCTTTTATTTAATTGTTTACCGTGGTATGCCATTAAAATCTTAATTCTTTAGAAAACAACAAATATAATTTAGTAATTGAAGGTAAATATTTCTTTTCCTGATTAAAATCAATTTTAATGGTCTGAAAAGTATACAGCTTTACAAAAAACCACAGAATAATATGGGAATTACGAATAACTTAACATACAAAAACGGGGATTTCGTTGCTTATTGAGCTTTTGATGTATCAGGTAAAAAAATTAGTGGGCGGAAATCGCTGGCTTTTGCACAGTGAGTTGACATGTGTAAATCCATGGGGTTATGATGTATGGTTTTCTTGCATACACGGATTCAGGGCTTAAACTTTTTGTGTTATTGGTTGCGCTCCATATAAAACAAATCTGCACGCCAGAAAATGGTGTTCACAGTTGAGTGTGAGTGATATTGTGTGATGCAAAAAGTTTGAATATCGTGAAAACTTTACGAATTATTAATAAAATATGAACTGGAAGATTAAACTTCATTAGAATAGTTATAAATTTATTGAATGTATCGTTAACAACAAATTACTTAAAAGCAAACAAAGCAAAAACATTTTGTATGACCAACCTCGTTTACCGGTGAGCCTTTGCGAATCTTCCGAACAAAGTCAACCATATTAACAATTTGCGGATATAAATCGTAATTTTTCTCTCGTGGATCGCTTTTTGCTTGCGCCTCTGTCTGTACGAGGCGACGTAGCGGCGACCCGTCGAAATCCGTTCCAGAGGAGCTCAACGCAGACCACTGCCGAAAATTCTGAGCCAATATTCCAGTCTCCGAATCCAAGACGACTAGCGGTCTCAGACTTAACTCATACAGTCCAGTTGCGGGATTTTGAAGATCCTCAATATCAGCAGGAGGCCAATGGCAACTCAAAGACTTGTCTCGTTTCGCTTTGAATACGCATTTATCAGATTTCCGTTTCTTCCGAAATTCTGCATTCTCACTTTTGAATTTGAAGCCCTTCATTGCTCGAAGATTGGCGATGGCGACAACCAAGATTACCAAAATAATTAGTAATTCCGCGTTAGAAGAACGAGCAAGCTTTCCTCGCTGATATTGAAAAAACTAAATGCTCTAGCTTCTCAGGTGTGATTTGGCATATTTTCCTGCATGTGCAGAATCGGAATGATATAACGGATTCGATATACATTCAAATGAAATTGGCTCTTTCGCGAACACGGTTATATGTATATTGAATCATCGATCGTCACTCTGAGAGGTCAACAGTCACTTGCATGCTAATCATGTCCATTCATTACGGTTTGTCAGACACTTGAGAACGATGAAACTCTGAGCTTGGTTTAGCGTCTGCTCGCTCGCTCAAAAGACACTAATATGAAAGTTTATTCTCCAGAGTAAAAATCAATAAATAGGTTAAAAAACAAATGCGTACCTTGAGAGCACGAGAAGATAAAATTAAACACTTAGGGATGTTCCTGGAGCAAAATCATTTAGCCCACATTGGCTGCTGATTACAGAGAAAACGATAGATATTTTTCTAAAAAGGACTCCATCCACGTCATGTATTCCTCTTATCCACTAGTCATTAAATAATTTGTCATTCATACCAAATCTCCATAACAAATTAACGCTGTCAACCAAATCCGTGCAGTCCGAACTAACCTGAGGGTCCTGAATTCACTGGCAAAGGACAAATGTAGATTCCTCGCACTTCACTGCCAGTATCGTTTCATCTGTATGTCAACAAATGCAATCCACCTAGCGTGAAAGAACTCACATATTGATCCTCCACTGACTTGTGGCCATATGTTAAAATACATTTGTATTTACCGGATAACCTAAATGAACATCTCCAGATAGAATTTAGTTAGAAATTTGATTGTAGTATTGTTTAGTCGTACAAATCATTCGGTCACTTTGTCCGATTGAATGGACTTGCTTGTTATTTTATTCTATATTCCGTTGAGATGGAGGTTCTCTACTACATATGTGTTACCGTTAATCCAAGTTCGGAAACTAACAGGAAAGAATCGGATAGGGACAAAATGCTCTGGTTCTCGTGTAGTGAATCTTTATTCCATGTGGCGAAATTCGAGGGTGGGAGAGAACATTAACTAACATTGGACGGCTACTTTCTACCCCAAGACAAACAACACATAGTCAATAAATGGATGTTGGCACTTCGGCGATTATCAAATTTGGCTACAATTGTTTTTTTTATAGACAGCCGGATGATATGTTGTCATCAGTAATGGTGAGGGTGTCGATTATCGTCTGATTAACACAGTTCAAGTGTTTTGCATCTCTTACATGCTTTGTGCATTGCATGCTGAAAATAATGTCACCGCATATCGCAATTTCTGTTCACGTTCTCAACCAGGATACTCCATTTACATCCAACGTTAGTGCTAGTCTTTAGTGAAGCACAACATTTAAACATGCAAGCCGGACACATTCCTTTTTTCAGATTGAAAACAATTCTATTAGCAGCATATGTTTCCTGACGAATTATAAACAACCGAAATAAAAAAAATTAAAATGCTTACTCAGAACTAATTTACAATTTGGCAAAATATAATCCGGGGCTTGTGGAAACAAGCTGCATGATCTGTTTGCATAAGTAAAGAGTCAACAATAACAATTTTTATACGAATACGAGTGCAGCTTGCTTGGTATGCGATATATATACACTATATATTATATACAATATTCAGAGTTTCAACCCACATACACCAAGCAAGTTAAAATAGATCAACAAATGAATTTCATGTTGCGGCATGCACTTCAGATGGTCCTGCAAAATTTTTGAATTCGCGTTGGGATTAGCGCGGTAATATTGAATGAAGTATGAAAGTATGCATTAGCATAGAATGCAACGTCACCTTACCGAATGGATATTTTATGGAAGAAAAGAAACCCGCAGGCGCTATCTCAAAAACTATTTACAAAAATGCCCCAATTGCAAGTGTAGGATTTAATGTAATTCAAATTGCCATGGTCCAAAAAGTAATGCTTCACAGTAACCGTGGATTAAAATATAGGGAATTCATAAGAACAACAAAGTTGTTTTGTCAATACGGAAAGTCAGTTTATGTATTGAGGTTGGATGTTGGATTCGGTCAACATATAATTGTCAAGTCCAGCCTTGAACATATTTAGGCTTGATGCACAAATCATATGTGGGAGCAGAGAGTTCCATATAAAACAAACGCAGATCGCAAAGAAGAACAATTGACAATTTGATTTAGAGTGTGGAATAATTAACTAATAAAATTGAGAGCACTGTGCAGCCTGACGTGCACGGGGTTCAACGACTGGTTTAGATGAATTTCAATCCCTGTATTCTATACTCGATTGTTGCATATTTCAGTGTTCTGCCGGTTTTTCGATCTTCTGTTATCCACTATGTTACTTGATTGTTCGCTTTCCATGGTATCTGTTTATTGTGGCTATTGTTCTTCAATTTTCTGTCTCGTGGAAGCCTATTACTGGGCATGGGCGTGGATCGTGTGACCGATTCGTTGCTCAAATCGGTTAGGCTAAATTAAATTAGGTCTGGTTTTATTCGCGATATGACAAAAGAAATAGAAATAGACTGCAGGCTGCGGGGCTATTTTTCAAGAGTCTGGACACTGTTAACATCGCTCGTGGTGGGGTTGCAGGCGTTGAAGTGGCACTTTTTGGTGAGTTTGATCTGTGTGCTCGCTGGCTCGCCACTGTTGTTCATGATGCATACTCGGTCCGTGTTTCTGATACGTGATTTGTTCTTTCCGAGCCGATTGTTGTAACTTTGCTCACGAGCGTTTGCTTCCGCTGCTCGATTGCTCGCAGTTGACGGTTTTTCTTTCGTGTTGCTTGCAGGTGTCGCTCGTGATGGAACATTTGTTCAGGTGGGTGTATTGCATAATGATGAACAGGTATGACGACGGTCTTATGACTGTGGTTCTTGTGATATGGCTGGATACTCTGATGATTGGATAAGTTTTTGAACATTGTAAACATTTCCTTTGTCGTTGTTTACAGAATGCCGCGCGCAGCCTTCTATCCGAAGTGTGTGCTGCGTCGTTGGTTTGACGGAGGTGAGTGTATTGAATTCGCTTCCGCGTTGGTGCTGATCACTTGCCATCAATGAATGTTTTTAATTACTCGTAGTCTGAATAGGGCCGCTGCGTGTTTTAGCCATTTCTCGTTGCAAGCGTTCTGCTTGTTCACTACTGCGCTGCCAATTCCAATGCTTGTGAATCATTTGTAGGGTGTATTGGTCGATTGATGTGCGTTTGAATAAAATGCGTATGTGGTGCGCATTGTCTAGACTTTATTCGAGTTGTGTAGAGAATATCCGCATCTTCTTAACGGTAAACTGTTTATGAGGTCGGTTGCGGGTCGTCCTTCATGTTAACCGTGTTTCGTTTGAGATAGTTTTCTCCCTCTCGGTCACCACGAATGTTAATGTAACTTATCTGCACTTTTATTCAGCACACATTGGTTGTTGTCACGGCCGGGGCGGTTTTGGGAATAAGCTCCCAATTCCAAAAATGCTCCAATGGCCTGCGTCTTATATAGCCTCTGACAACCAAGTCCAGCTCCTGGCCTGCACGCGTGGTCCTGTGCGACCCGGCGGAACTGCTTCTACTGACAGGAGAAAGGGCGAAGGCGGCTGACTGGCGCCTCAAAACCAGCATGCTTCGGGCAGGTGGAGCTCGTTAGTCCATGAAGGCGACCCACCTAGGGGAAGGAAAACCCTTATCTCAAACCTCCACTGCCTTGTGGCTACATCCATTCATGGAAAAGGCTTCAGGAGTCAACCTCGAGGAAAAATCCGGAGCCGGAGTCCCGTTAGGCAGTCCGAAGTTTTTTTTACAACTTCGCCCTGCCAACTTCTGCGACGGCATCGTTGTCCAAACGTATCAGCCTAGCTGTTCCCTTGGTTCCAGTAGTGCCGTGGAAAGGGAGCACTTGCTGCATGGGCAACAGCTAGTTCTTCATATTGAACTACCCTGGCGTACATCACAACGCACCAATGGAGAGGACACTCCATTCCGCTTCTACGGAAAATAATACGGGAAGCAGCAGATGCCGGTTAAAAGCTATGGCTCGACTGGCGTAGAGCTAAGCGCCTGGGGCTGCTTTCGACGGTGAGAGAGACTTCCAGGTCTCATTGGACGGCTACCGCCCGCCTCAAGCTGGGCAGCCCCCAGTCAATAAGGTGCCGTCTCGCCACGGTCTGCTATCCTTATTGGGTGCATGGGGATTAGGAATCAACCGACAAGCAGACTGTATTTTTCCGCACCAGCGAATCGAAATACCAAACAACAAATGTCAGTTCTGAAACTTGGAACCTGGAACGTCCGGTCCATGCTTCCAGGATTTCATGACGACGTCTCGAATATCAGAGGCGTTAGAAAGTCCGCCGTGCTTAACAACGAGCTAAAGAGGCTGAATGTCGACGTGGCTGCCCTACAAGAGACGCGCTTACCAGACACTGGTAAGCTAACAGAAAGTGATTACACATTCTTTTGGAAAGGAAGAGGTTCCGATGAGCCTCGACTGCATGGAGTTGGGTTTGCCGTGCGAAACGACATATTGAAAGCAACAGAACCGAGCAGCAGCGGGAGCGAACGGATTTGGACTCTAAATCTGAGGTGCATTACTGGTACCATTACGTTGGTCAACGTTTATGCACCGACGCTCTCTGCGACGCCTGCTGAAAAAGACGCTTTTATCATAACCTCACAGCCGTCCTGAAAAACGTACCACAGAAAAACTGTTTAGTGGTATTGGGTGATTTCAATGCCAGAGTTGGTGCAGATTACGAGTCTTGGCAAAACTGTCTCGGAAGGTTCGGCGTTGGTAAAACCAATGAAAATGGGCAACGCCTTTTAGAATTGTGCACACAATTCAATCTTTGTGTCAGTAACACCTTCTTTCAAACAAAACCACAGCATAAAGTCTCTTGGAAGCATCCTCGCTCTAAGCATTGGCATCAGCTTGATCTTATTCTTGTTAAGCGTAATAATATAGGAAGCGTGCTCCTCACCAGTTCATATCAAAGCGCAGACTGCGACACTGATCATTCACTGGTCTGTGCAAACTAAAGCTCCCCCACACGAGATTTCACCGCACCAAATTGTCTGCTAAGCCTAGGATAGACGTCACTCGCATGTGTGAACCTAATCTAACTGCTAGATTCGCAAAAGCCTTCACGGACGAGTTCAACAAGACAACTCTACTTGAATCTGCTTCAGAAAACTGGGAATTGATATAAAGCTGCATATGCCGAGTCGCACTTTCCACTGTCGGTCCTATGAAAGCTCGAACGAGCGACTGGTTCGAAGCAAACGCTTCTGAGATGACTGCTGTGCTGGATGAGAAACGCTCAGCATTCTTGAGGTTCAAAGGTATGCTAACAGATGAAAACTTACGTCTTCTAAGAGCAGCTAGAAATAAGGTCAAACAGACTGCAAGGCGTTGTGCAAACGACTATTGGACTGAAGTTAGCCTCAATATCCAAAAAGCTGCGGATACCGGCAATTTTCACGGTATGTATGATGGGATCAAGACAGCCATTGGCCCAAACAAACTTAAAACGGCTCCCATTAAGTCTTTATCTGGTAAGCCGATTGTCGACAAAACTCAGCAGATGAAAAATTGGTAGAGCACTTCTCCTCCCTCTACTCTAGGGACAGTACGGTTCTACCGCATGCACTTGAAAATGCCGAACGGCTGCCGACCAATGAATATCTAGATACCCCTCCTACTCTTGATGAGTTCCATAAGGCAATCGACCGCTTAGCGAATGGGAAGGCAACTGGTGACGACTTAATTCCACCTGAGCTTATAAAATGCGGTAGAGCAGCATTATTACAGCCTCTTCATCATTTGCTTCTTCAGTGCTGGCAGGAGGGGGCTGTCCCACAAGAGATGCGAGACACAAAGATCATCACGCTATTTAAGAATAAGGGTGACAGAGGCGACTGCAACAATTACAGAGGAATCTCCCTTCTGAATGTTGTAGGCAAATTTTTTGCTAAAGTCTCACAGATCCGGCTGCAAGTTTTAGCTGATAGAATTCACTCCGAATCTCAATGTGGCTTCCGCAAGAGAAGATCAACCGTTGACATGATCTTCTCCCTGGGACAACTTCAAGAAAAGTGTCGGGAACAGTGTATGCCATTATACGTTGTTTTTATTGATTTAACTAAGGCATTCGACTACGTCAGCAGGGAGGGTCTCTTCGAAATGCTCGATCTGATAGGCTGCCCCCCAAGGCTGCTGAGACTCGTTATTTCGTTACAATCAGGCATGAAAGGCTCAGTCCATTTTAACGGTTGCAGTTCATAAGCATTTGGAATTCGCCGAGGCGTCAAACAAGGGTGTGTTCTTGTTCCCACGCTGTTCGGCATTTTCTTTGCTCTGCTTCTGAAGCACACTTTTAAGACGAGAACAGAAGGCATTTGCATACACACGCGAAGTGATGGCAAGCTTTTCAACCTGAACCGGTTGAGAGCACAAACCAAAGTACGGGATGTGATAATCCCTGACCTGTTGTTTGCCGACGATGCAGCCTTTATTGCTCACTCCCAAGAGAACCTACAGTCGCTAATGGACTGTTTTTCGTCTTCATGCAAAGACTTTGGTCTAACAATCAGCATGAGCAAGACCAAAGTCCTTGGTCAACGGACTGTATCGCCACCAATCATCACTGTTGGAAACTGTCAGCTCGAACCAGTACATCATTTCACATATCTTGTTCAAACCATTGCGGATAACCTCTAGCTAGACACGGAGATTGATAAGCGGATTGGCAGAGCAGCTGTCATTTTGTCCCGATTGAACTCTGTGTTGGGTAGGGTGGGTTGGTAACCGCAAGCTGACTGTAAAGACAAGATGATGGTATACAGCGGTGCGATACTATGCTTTACCTACGGCAGTGAAACCTGGACCACCCACGCAAGACACGAACGGAAGCTGAATGCTTTCCATCTACGAAGCATCCGTCGTATCTTGAACATATCGTGGATGGACAGAGTGACTAACGCTGAAGTGCTTTCAAAAGCTGGTCTACAGAGCATGTTCATCCTATTACGTCAGCGCCGCCTGCGGTGGCTTGGTCATGTCTATAGAATGGAAAATGGTCGTATTCCGAAAGATCTACTCTACGGTGAGTTGCACTTGCCACACTTGCGGTACAAAGGTGTTTGCAAAAGAGATATGAAAGCTTTTGATATTGACCTCGCAAGCTGGGAAGAACTTGCTCTTGACCGCTCACTTTGGAGGCATTGTGTAAAGCGTCGACTGCAAGCCGGGGAGGAGCAAATACAGCTCCTGACTGCTGAACGCAGATCACGCCGCCGGCGTGCAACTGATGCAATACAACAGAGTTCTGACTATCGTTGTAATCGCTGCGGAAGAGATTGTTCCTTCCGAATCGGACTGTTAAGTCATTCAAAAAGTTGCAAAACATGAAATTTATGCGATGTGATGTACATCCATGGTCGACATCCACCGACGGAGGCCAACAACGAAATTTAGATCAGCTACCATGTGCTTATTGCCGATGATTCATGTGTTCAAGTGGGTGACTCACTGTATGCAGGATGTTGAACAGCATGATCAAGTCACTCCTGAGACGACGGTATGAAAAGGCAAAGAGTTTTGAAGTTGCAATACTTTCCTTGTATGGCCGGTTGCATAGCACGGTCACCAGTTTTGTAGTGCGATGGTATACGCGTTGCAGCAAGGTCATGACCTTCTGTAATCATATAGACCGTGCTTGAACAGCGTGCTCCATTGTTTGTCTGATATAGGTGTTAATTATCCGAGGGAGTACCTGCTTTGCGAAACTACCGAAGATACTTCTGAGAGGTGCTAAGGTTCGGCATGATTTTGTATACCACAGAACACTGCCGAGAAGACATCAATTTACTGCTAATCCACACACCCGGGTTTTTATCTTCGTTAGCCCAAGAAAGTTGCTGAGATCCCAGAGAATGTGTGAATTCGAATGATTTACCAACGTTTAACATTTTACATTTCTTGATGTTGAATGTTAGGCAGTTTCGTAAAGAACAAGTATGAAGTGTTTCGATAACTTTTCGTTAAATTTGGCGATCTTCTTTGGTGCGTACGCTTGTCCGGACTTTGAAGCCATCCGCAAATAAAATGATTTTCTGCGTATGATTTCAGGTATATCGTTCGCCTTCATAAGAAAGTGTATTGGTCCCAAGACTGAGCCTCGCGTTACGACGTTTTTAACTTATACTGTGCTGGATAGTATCCTATCAACTCTAACCCAGATGACTCTACCAGTAAAGTAATCCAGTATCCAAGACAATATCACGCCATCCACCCGAACTGCTCCATTTTATTTAGCATTATGCTGTGTTTCACACGGTCAAAAGCTTTCGACTAATCCAAGCAACAAACATGGATAAGGTATCCATTATCCACGGCTCGAGTCCAGTTATCAATAGTTATGAGAATAATGGTGAGGCAGGAGTGTCATGTCCTAAATCCATGCTGTGCGATGGAAAACGCGTATTTGTTCCAAATGTTTGATAAGTTGATCAGCTACAAATCGTCCGAGAAGTTTAAAGACCACTGAAAAAAAGCTGACACGTTTGTAGTTAGACACGTTGGAACGGTTCCAGAGTGATACATCCACTATTCCAGTCAGTAGAAACCATGCTACAACACAGTAACAGGTTGCAAAGTTCAAAGAGTTATAGGAATAGAGCATGGACGCTTTGCTATTTCATCAGCACCCGGCGATTTTTTTTATTTAACCTGAGTAGCCTTTCCATGACACTCACGGGTTTCACAGCGATTTCGTGTATTGCGTTAATTTGCGATTTGAATGCAGACATAAAATAACATAAGCGCTCCTTAGGGTAGAACACTCTAGAGTAAAATAAGGCGAGTTTGTTGGCGTCTTCGATAGCTTCGGAGGAGTTCTAGTCGTAGTAATTAAAGCGGACAGGCCTTGCTTTACACATGCCATTCTGTTCATGATCTAGAAGAAGAGCTCCGAGTTAAGTTCAATTTTATCCATCAGATTGATTTGATACACATCTTTATCCTCTTTCATAAACAAACATTAGGATTCTCATAATTCAGGTGTTGCGTGCAGTATGTGGCTTCTCCACACATAGTTTCTCACCTTTTTTGATTTCCTTTTTCGACTCAGAATCACGAATTTTAATCCTTGTTTAAGGTTCTTTGAAACATACTCAGATAGAATTTCTTTTTTCGTGGATTTATTCAAGTATCGATGACCAGCATTTTTTGGAAATCAGTGTTAATCGGTGCTCAGTCGTTAACTTCTTGAAGTGCCATTGATTATATCAAGATATTTTCAACTTTCAGGTCATAGACTCCCTCTGCTCGAATTCAAACTACATTTTACTATGGAGTGTACTAGCGGTGAGATTTTCAAACATGAGTCTTCGGGCGATCTGCAGAACTTTATCATCCAGGAAAACACGAGTGCGGAAGTGTCGAAAAGACTAACAACATTAATCGAAAACCCGTAAGGATTCCTAATTCGGAGGAATCACACGCCAACTGGCCGATTGACAGCATATTTGTTAACAGCAACAAATGAATAACTCCAGATGCTTTCGAACAATAGGCACGTAAAGTGAACCAGGTTGCACGACATCGATTGACAAATCAGATCGAATTGAGAGCCAGCGCAGACAAGCTGAGGACAGCGTCGTGCTAGCCAGCGTTGCCTAAATCAGATAAGTGTGTGTGTTTAATTCTTGGTCATGCGCATAATAAATGGATTTACCAATTGGTGTTCTCGTGTGTTGTCAGATTCGCGGGAGATCGATATTAACTTTTTAATGGTTGACCGACCAATTATCACCGATTGTCGCATAATCCTCGCTTTTAGAATAAAGGAAAAATCATTTTCTCAGAATCAAAATAACCACCAAATCTCGTTCTTAAAACCCATACTAAATTGGTTCATTCTAAGTCAATGGATTGAAAACTATTTTTGACTTTTATTGAAGGGTATGAATTAAATGTGGCATGCAATCAGCCAACGAGAAGTCTCGTTGACGCAATAGTCAACCTGAAAGTCAAAGGTTAAATTTGATCTGGAATCGTTTCTTTCTGCTGAGAAATGATAAAATTAGGCGAAAAAGCACAAAGTTCACTACTAGATTATGTCATACAGTTTACAATCAATGGTCGTTGATGTGCTCAACGAGATTTATAATTTACTTGTAACAGTTGAATAAATTTCATAATATAATTTATCGGATCATTGAAGCATACTTTCAGCTCAGGGGATATATCGAAAAATAGTGGATTTAAACAAATTGAAAAGTATGCGAATACAAATAATCTAACGTAACTGGACTGCCATTTCATTTTACCACATATCTGTCAATTAACCTCAAATAGAATCGGAATTTACGTGCTTCATTACTAATATATTATCAGTAGTTTTAAATGACATCATTCAGTCTTCATCAAAAACGAATTTTGGTCCACTCTGATAAACAACGTATGATTTAAATACTCAACGTTCAGCAACTTATTATTGTTAGGCTGTCAAGAGAAAACAAAGATGAAGCAAACAAAATCGTGTATTTATTTCTCTAATATATAATAACGGACATATTTAATTATGAAGTTCTGGTTTGGAAATTTACATGATAAAGCGCATAAATATTTGCTTTTTCCCTATTTTAGAGCTACTGTCAAAGATTCTAGTATTCATGAGTTCAAGAATTCTCTGTTAAAAAATAATAATTTTCAACACAACAGAATTACTGTATGAAAGAAAATTTTGAAAAATAATGAGAGGAGTATAAACATGTGTGGCACACAAATAATGTTCGTTTGCATATATGGGTTCAATTTCGCTTAAAATATCACTATGCAAGGAGATTAAATCGAATGTTGAGGTAGGTCATTTCAAATATATATAGCACTTACGGCAAAATGAGGGCGACCATGATACTGCCATTTGGAGTGTAAAGTTATAAGAAATATCCATGTGCAAATTTCTTGTCAAACACTTGAAGCAAGAGACTCGGTGGATGTTCTTTTCTGGACACAATTTTTATATGATACTATTATAGCGTCGTATCCTCCTTTCGGTAAAGTTACATACACCCAGATGTAGCAATATTCCTGAGTACGTAAAATTGCGTATGCCCAACAGTTTGCGGATCTGTGATAGTTTATGTTGAAACGAGCAAAATCTTTTCGGATCCAAATAGCATAGACCTTTACCGCATATTTCATCATAGGGTAAAGTTAGACGTTTATTATCCAGGGTAACGTAATCCAGGGCGAATATTCCAAATATTATCCAAAAGCTACTCAACCATCTTTTGGCCACTCAACATAAATTCTGGTAGAGAAATTCGCACTTCCGGTTTCGACTAATCCACACTATAAGATATTTTTCCACAGAGCTTCATTACAAGTTTTCAGTTCCTAATCAATATGCCCCAGGTACATTCTTGATAGGAAAATAACCAGAAACGTTCTAGGATGTTACATCTGAGAATTGTGAGTAACAAAATATTCAATAACCAGCAACTCGGAATGGCAAATTCTGTTTCTGACAATTTTTCTGAAGCAATCTCGTTTAGAATGTGACAGCCAATGCTGATCTACCATCGTGAACATCACAATTTCGAAAATGAGAATTGAAATAGAAGAAAAATGCGTTAAGTCTATTAATGCTTGGCTTCCACTTAACATTGATCCTATGTAATATTCATTCAGAATGATAAGGACTTTATTTAAAACTTGTTTGAAAATAAGTAAAATATTTGATCACAGAAGTATGAGATACATCAGTACAATAGCATGTTTCGCATGAATTTAAAATTTAAGTTATCATAATTTCTTACAATTTATTTTTTAAGGTGTTATGCTGCTTAAACTACCATAACATTATTTCGCAACAACATTTCGCATTGATTTTATCAAAAATTTTCTTGAATATAACTAGTAATGGCTAGTCAAAAACAAATATTTCGAAACATATTACAACATGCACGATTTTCACAACCTAAACTTGATTGTAATTAGTAATATCTTCATATTATCTTGTGCATGGTTTCGTATTGGCAAAAGTACACACTTTCTCCTATACAGTCTTAAATTCCTTTCAATCACATTCAAATGTGTGGCTTTGAAAATGTGCAATTTTACGTAAGTTAATATTAATATATAAATAAGGACAATTATATTCGAACAGGAATATATGATTTAGAGTTCATTCGAAGCATTGTGTAAAGCTTCATGTCTAAGATGGTGCGAGTATATATCAATTGTGGCTGTCGAACGCAGATCATGCAGCCGACAAGCACCTGACGCCGATCGACCGAGTAATGTTTAATGATGTGAGTGTAGTGGGAGAGATTGCCACTCTCGTATCCGAAGGTTTAGTCGTGAAAACATCATGCGCTTCTGATGTACATCCATGGTCGATATCGACCGAAGGAGGACACCACATTCGAATATTTATACTTAATTTGGTTGAATTATTCATTTAATATTATGGATAAGAATTTTCGATTTGCTCTCAATGTGCTTCAAAATAATTTTAGAGATTGCGATAATAATCTGGATATAGATTAATTAATCACTTTTGTTCGCGAGGGATACAACTGTAAACTTACGTTAAACATTAATCAATAATATTCATGAAAATAAAGTTTGCAATAAAATAGGTAACGTTTCGCTTATGGAGACAGGAGCTTCGTAAGACCGAGGGTCTCGGTACGAACAGTGTTCAGGTTTAAATGGCATTTTCTTGACCAATCCTGAGTTATCTAAGCTAGACATGGGAGATCAAGACAATTGATCACACTCCTTAAATGCTGTGGAAATCCCTAATTTGTTTATTTTGTGTGCAGTTGTGAACAGCGTCCGCTGACACTGCTTACGTAATCCATGTGCAATTTAGGTGTTATGCCCGTTAATCCTCATCCCTTGCAAAACCGAAAGTAAGGTTGTTGAGATATCTGCCCCATTCACCTTGTTCACCACATTCACCCCATCCCTTGTTATTTGAACAGCCTCGGCGTGAAATCTTTCCCTATAAGATTTCTCACCCCGTCTTATCACTTCCACGTTATCAAGATCTACGCTGTGTCCGGTTTCTAGAACGTCTTCAGCTAGGTCAGTATCCCGAATCAGTGAATAATATTCACTGGGATTGCATGGTTGCTTTCCTGCTCGTTTCCTATGTTCGTTTACCCTAGTGCAAAGGTATCTAGACGTTTGCCCAATGTAAACACCCGCTCAACCCTTGCAGTTGATTTTGTAGATGCCGTTTGTCGCACAACCTAAGGGAGTCTTATCTTTAAGATGCAGTAATACGGAGCGGAGTGTTCTACCTCCCTTATATGTTACTCTAATACCTTCGTTATTCAAGATTCGATTTATTTCTTCGGAGGCGCTTTTGACATACGGTAGAGATACCGTAGCTCTCCAAACTTTTTCCGTCTCCGGTTGCGGATGTTCAACTCGGTTCAATTGGCGCTTAATTAAGCTCTTGGGGTTAATATGATTAGCAAGTCGGTGACTGACTTCTTCATTAGCTCGTCTCTTATCTTCATAATCGCTGCAGAGGCTGTCAACCTTGTAGAATAGCGATTTTGCTACAGACTGAAATAATCTTTTAGGGTGCGCAGATGTGAATCTCAAAATGGCATCCGTGTCGATAGGCTTACGATATACCGTTGTTCTTATCTTGCCGTTGTCTTTTTGCGCGAGATAGTCCAAGAAGGTAGGTGTCCCTTCCGTAGACTCGGTTTCTTTTGTGACCTGGATTTTTGGATTCAAACTATTGAGATAACTATGAAATGCTTCTAGTCTGTTTCGCTTTATGAGGACGAATTTATCGTCAACATAGCGCAACCATATCTTTCGTTTCTCAAAGCTATCTGTTTGAAGTGCTCCATCTACATGTCAGCTAACACTGGGTAAATAGGTGAGCCCATCGCTAAATCATCGTTTTGCTTGTATAGCTGTCCATTGAATAAGAAGTGGTTCATATTTAGACAAATTGCTACACCGTTGATGATTTGTTATACACTCAAGTTGGTACGATCCTTTAAGGTCATATCGGAGTTAGGTGATTTCCTCACTAATTCTGAAGCGCTTGTAGTGTCAACATTCGTGATCAAGGAGCTTACGTGAAAACTAACTATCATCTCATCCTCACCAATTGTTAAGGTACTTAAGATTCAAGATTCGAGATTCAAGATTCAAGATTTATGGTTGAAAAAGCAATTAACTTTACAATAACCACAGGGTGGAAATATAGGTACAAATGTATATATAAGTATAAATAAAATCTAAATCAATGGGACAATGATAGCTTAATAATAGCTTGGGGAAAAATTCGGATTAGCTCTCATATAATGGTCAAGTTTCGATTTGAATATAGATAAGCTGTTTGAGCTTACCAAATCGGAAGGTAAGGAATTCCAAGCAAAGCACACACGTACGGAATAAAAATACCTGCGGCAGTTATGTTTGGAATGTGGTATTTCCAACTTGCAACCATGGCCACGGCTGTTGCTGTAAGTTCGAAGGTGGAATATTATATCCAGGGGGTGGGAAAAAGTAGTTAGTATTTTGTATGCGAGGATGAGATCACCTCGCATTCTCCTTTGTGCAAGTGTACTCATTTCCAGTTGTCTTAGTCGCCTGGCGGATGACATATTTTCGAGACCAATGACAAGCTTGGAAGCTCTCTGGTATATGCGGTCCAGGAGTAGGATGTCTCTCTGGAGCCATGGTGTCCAGGCTTGTGCGGCATACTCTAGAACCGGGTGTATATATGTATTCATTATGAGAGGAAAACACCCCGGGGAAAAATGTCCAAATATCCGCCGTAGCATGCCGAGCAGCCGAAACGCGCTTTTGTAAATGGTTCCGCATTGTAGACCATTTCCCAAACTGCCGCAAATCCTTTTCTTTTTCAGTGTACTCCAGGTTAATGTCGCCGAGCTTGTATGGATAGGAAAAGCCAAGGTCACGACCAATCTGAATCATCTTCGACTTTTGCATATTCAATGACAGTTTATTTTCAGATGATCAGTTAAACAAAGCACTCAAATCGTTTTACAGCAAGATACAATCGTCAGCATTTCTGATTTGCCTCCATACTTTTATATCGTCAGCAAACAAAACCATATTACTATCATTTGGTAGTGGTATATCGTTCATATAGACTAGAAACAGTATTGGTCCAAGCACTGAGCCTTGTGGAACTCCGCTAGTGACATCGATGTTCTTCGATAATAGGCCGTCCACACGAACTCGGATGTGTCTGTTGCTGAGGTAATCTCTTAACAATTCGTATAGTCTTCCAACAACACCGTGTTACTTTAGCTTGTTCAAGAGTAAATTGTGATCAACTCTGTCAAACGCTTTAGAAATGTCCAGGTAGCACGCATGAATACAGCCCCCCGCATCTACAATCCTCGTCCAATCGTCTAAGCTTGTCAGCAAATTTGTTAGACAAGAGCGATTTCTGCGAAATCCATGTTGGGCAACTGCCAAAAGTTGATTCGTTTCCAGATGTCGCACGATTTCTGCGGTTATTATTCGCTCAAAAACTTTTGATACCGAAGACAACAAGGTCACCGGCCTGTAATTTTTAACATCAGAACGGCAACCACCTTTGTAAATGGGTATTATTTGTCCCAGTTTCCAGTCTTGTGGCACTACGCCAGCTTGAAGCAAATTAATAAACATGCAAGATAGAGGTTCAGATAGCTGCGCATGACAAGTTTTGAGCAGCTTTGGAGTTATCTTGTCTGGTCCTGGAGACTTCTTTACGTTTAATTTTCGTAAGTACTGCGCTACCACCATCGGAGTAATCAATACTTCACTCAGGCTCCATGGATTTCGGCGCGAAAACTCCGGCATAAAAGTCTGCTAACAGGTCAGCGGTCTGATTTATGGATTCTGTGAAACCGGACGAAGTTTTCAGGGCAAAGACTCCTGGTTTAATATTTGTTCTATCGTTTACAAGTCTATACAAAAGTTTCCGATTCTGGTGCATCTGAGTAATCAATTGCGATTAGAACGCTTGTTTATCATCTCGAATTTAGCTGATAACTTTGTTTCGCAGTCGTGTAAATTGTGCCTAAGAATCAGCTGTGTTGGTAGCCTTGTGAAACTTCCACGCTACTGCCCTTTGTTTCATCCACTTTTTAGTCCTGCTTCGTAGTAAAAAATTATTTCGTTGGGACGTTTCCTTCAAAGCTAACATTGAATGTTCCTCCAATATAGATTTGAGGTGCTGTAAGAGAGATCGCCAATGACTATCCGGATCGGAGTAATCCAGTTGTGCGAAACTAGTGCTTTGTAACTCGGCACACAGAGCACGGTAGTTCATCATTCTGACGTATTTTGTCCCGTCACTATTGCGTCTAGCGATACAAACGTACTCGAATTCTAGGAGAACGTGATCGCTTCGTCCGATCGGCGGTTTATAAACGATATTCTCAACAGCTGTGGGATCTGATGTAAGTATAAGGTCCAAGGTAGACGGCTGGTCTAATCCTCTCATACGAGTAAATCCAAAAACGTGGTTATAAAGGGATGCGTAATCCAAAACGGCTCGAAGTTCATTTTCAAGTGCCTCTGATTGATGATCATTCCGGCTATAGAGCTGGGGAAAGTTGAAATCCCCCATTATTAATATTTGAGTATTGTATTGCGTTGTTACATAGCGCAAAGCATTAATCAGTTCATTGCTTAGATCGATAGTTGCTGTTGGAGAACGATAGAAGTAAGAGTCAGAGAACACCAGAGTGTGTCAGTGATATCAAGGATCACGTCGTTCATAGCTCTACAGATAAACGATTGCTTGAAGTAGAGTGCTGCTCCTCCGCCATCGCCTAAACGGTCACGCCGGAATATAGACATGTTGGGCAAAGAGAGTTCATTATCAGACAATGAGGTATGGAACCACGTTTCTGTTACTGCAACTATGTCTGGCGCCGTTTCATTACAAATCTTGTACAATTCGTTTAATTTGTTGAAAAGGCTGTTCGCGTTTGTATAGATGCACTTAATCGTATTTTTCGTGAGTAATGACGGGGTGTACACCGAAGTTATTGGTCCGGCTTCTTTGGATGGTAAAACATGTGTGCGCCTTTTTGGTCGCCGACGGCTTGAATCGACAATTAGTTTTCGGTGTGAATTGCACAGTCCGATTCGATTTGAGCCGGACCTACGACGTTTTTTGATGCATTGATCTCCTTCATTTGGATGAAAACGCTGCTATCCGCTATCTCCAAACAGGAGAGTGTTTGACTTGGTTTAGGTGGGCTAAGTCTAACATCCTTGGGTAGTGTTCGTTTCCCTTTTGTCCATTCCGGCTTTAATTTTTCGGCCATAGCCCTGTTCAATAACGTAATCTTCAGATGTTTCGGTCCATCCCCCTTATATTTTGGCGAAAAAGGAACTCGAAAAGTGTCCACAAAATCAAACGAGCTCTTAATAAATGAATTCGTGTTACCAACCAGAGGTTTCAGAAGCTGGGCAAGGTGAATTATCCAATTTGGGTGTTGGGGAACCAATGCCGTCTATAATGGGCCTCAAGGGGACGCCTACCTTATGTATCTTCGGGAGTCCATAGAACCTTGGTGCCTGAGCTGATTTTGGATACAGCATGAACCATAATCTTTGACCATTGTTTTCCCTAATTCCTCGCATATATCTTGAAACAACCCTCCTATGGTTATTCACAATGGTCGTAGCTCTACGGTTGTCACTAACCTTCGGCAAGGTTTGACTCTGCCTTATCTCTATAATCAGTTTTGGAAAGAATCACGGTTGCCTTGCCTTGCCTTCGTGATCACTATTTCTTCTTCTTTTTGCAATTAAAAGAGTTCTTGTTGTTCATCTCGCGTATGGTTCATTCTTTCCGGTTGTTTTTTATAATACTAGATATACCGTTTCGCAGTGCATTTGCCTGATTTTCAGGTAGCTGGTCGAGGGCGGATTCTACGCATGGAATAACACCCTCAGCTTTTAAGAATTTTGTATTTAGCGACAAGTTTAATCTTTTTTCCAACTATCTTTATTCGGTTTGCGATAGAGGCCTATCTGATAAATTATTAACTTAGAATATTGTCGTGCAATGTCTTCAAAAGAACTAGCAGAGATACATTTATCTTTTGGAGTTGATAACGTGCTGTTTCAAGCGCATGCGGATCTTGATCTTACTGCCCCTACCTGATGAGTGTAAACAGCAGGAAACCGGTCAAGTAGGGTGTTTTGTGACGGAAAAGCATGTTAATGAATATTTTGTTTCATGGTTATGGGTTTAAACCGATTAAAAATGTGTTCCGACACATGTGATTGAACAGGTTAGTCGTACCAGCCTTATTCAACAGTGGCATACAAGCGCTCATTGTTTACCATTCCTTCACTGTTTCAAGCGCATGCTGATCCTGATCTTACTGTCCCTACCTGATGAGTGCAAACAGCACGAAACCGGTCGTGGGGTGTTTTGTGACGAAAAAGCACGCAACTGAATATTGTGCTGAACTATTTTTTTGTCTTTCTTTTGTGCTCTCGGTCTGTGTGGCCAGAACCTTGGCGTGTTTTTCACAAATTTTGCAGAAATCCACTTCAGATAACACATTTCGCAATCCGGACTTCAGAGTGTAGGCTTTCGACCGCGCGTTTGTCAGGCTTTCATTGGTCCTGTGGGTCCTTCGTTTTAAGGAAACTTTGGATGCGTTTTCCGTAGCCTTCCGAGAATTGCGAGAATTATCTGAAGGTTTGACCATCAAGTCTCTTGGTATGATTCTCTTCTGCTGGCATCTTAAGTTGTAGATGCGATGATTATACCATTTTGCTTCCATTTCGGCTGTTCGTACAAACTCGTTGGAGTCAGCAAGTTATTTGAAAACGTTACCAAAAACTTGCTACAACCGATTCATTGCAAATTTTATTCCTAATATTATGAACTCCCGATCGGTCTCGAATATTTTCAAATTCCTTGATTAATCAATCATGTTTTGACCTGTGTAATATAGCCACAGTCAAATCATAAAAGCGATGACTTAGAGAACGTTTGTTATTATTTAGGGAGTGTAATGTGCATTTCTGATGAAAAACAATTAGCGGCTGTCTGACGACCTGCAGAGCCTAACCCTCGGATAACAAATGGAATTCGAGCGTTTAATGGAGAATACTTTGTAAATGCTTGTTACTACTCTTCGGAGCTAAGCCCACTGAAATATTCACAAAGTAGATGCGATGGGAAGACCCAACATGGAAAGCATGTCGATCGGATGACCACAGCATTTGTTGCTGGCTCTTCCAAGACTCGGCTGGTAAATAAAATACTCAAATGTGCCAGTCTTGAGATAGCTTCATGAACGCTTATTTACGATTGGCCAAACTGCGAACGGTAGCCTATGCCGTAATTTGTTGTACTACAATGGTTAGCTCACCCACCCGAACTGCTGCTGAACTCAAATATGAACGACTCTTGTGTCCAGTTTTCCATTACGGCCGTCGTGATCAACATTGTTAATCATTCTCTAAGTTTGGCAAGGATGACTACAAACAAACATAAGGAATGAGAATACTTGCTTACTTGCTTAATCGCTTGAGATCCTGGAGGAACATAGGGCCTCGGCAACTTGTCTTTAGTTTGGTCTGTCCATAGCAGCCAGTTTGATGTCGTTCCAGTTGAGTCCACACTTGCGGATTTCCTCTTCACACGAGCGCTTCCAAGATAGCCTTGGGCGTCCGACCCGTCTCTTACCGAGTGGGTTCCATACCAGAGCATGACGCGTGATGTCATCATAAGGTTTCCGCAAGGTGTACCCAACCCATCTCCACTTTCTTCTACTGATCTGCTGGGCGATCGGGTCCTCAGCTGAAATCTGCCACAGGTCTTGATTCCTTATCTTTTCTGGCCATTTACCCCAATAATTCGACGAAGGCAATTATTGTGGAATGATTGCAAGCGGCCAGAAGACTTTGCTGTCACTCTCCAGTTTTCGGATCCATAAAGTAGCACGAATTTGACGTTGCTTCTGAATATACGGAGTTTCGTGCGTTTTGATAGAACCTTCGACTCCTTAGGGTTTCAAAGCTATGAACGCGTATCTTGCTTCGCGGATTCTGGCGACTATGTCGTCGTCCGTGCCACCACTTATTGAAACAAGGCTGCCAAGGTAGACGATTTGCGTGACGTCTTCAACTGATTTACCATTGATGGTGATTGATAGGTGTTCATCAAATAGCACACGGAGGACTTCTGTTTTTTCGGTATTCACGCGTAGTACTACATATGAATTAAAGTGTGCTAGTCTATCGGTTTTTCTCTGAAGACGTTGGGCGTCACGTGATATCAAGCAGACATCATCAGCGTATTCCAGATCCTCCAAATTTTCGGATTCCTTCCAATCGATACCGTTCCTCTCACTTTTTACTGTCTGTTTCATTTTCCATGTGGAAAGCAAACTTTAAAAGAAACAGATGGAAAAGGTATTGAGAAATATGAACATTCTCGTATAAGTCAAATAGGCCGGTCGTGACGAAGGATCGAACAGAACTGATTTGCACAAAATCCTAAAATATTCTCAATATAGTGGTAAATGGAGTGTCCTCACTTAATAATTTGTTGTGTTTAGGAGTTACGAGGGAAAACTGTAGCAAAGATATTACCGTGACTTCTCACAATAGGATGGAATATTTTGAAAAAGGTGCTCAATAACCACATCCACGCAGTTGTGGACTTTACAGCGTAAGCTTGGGCAACATTACTACTCGAAAAGCTTTATCACAAGACAACTAAACTAATTACCGGATTGGATAATCTAACCTTCGAACACTAACTAACTAGACTTGGATTGTGCACTCCCGAGCGGATCTGATCCCAAGATACGAAATAATCAATACAGCGTCCCACACACTCAGATTCCTCTTTGAATTTGGTTCCAATCTCCGGACACGCAGTCACATCCTTACACTTCAAATACCATACCAAACTGTCGCCGGTACTCTTATGCTCTCCGAGCATGCTTTCTGTGGATCAGTTTACCGTGTCCACATCAAATGAAATGATATTCTAAGAAACGTCACACTGTGTTTGCCCCAGTTTACTGAAAAACACTTAGTGGCAAACATATAGTTCCACCGACATTTTTGCACTCCATGTCAAATTTGGAATTAATTTTACTCATTCTTAGAACCACATGGATGCAAAATAAAAGTACGATTTTTTGCCTTTTTTGTAAAAATAACCTATGGTATTGCAGAGCATTTTGCTGTTTTCACCATAATTCTTTAAGCATGAATGTAACGCCACATTGATGTTCGCAAATTTGTTATCCAATTTTAATCAATGTGGATAAGTAAATAATTCCGCGAGCAAGAATGCTAATCTAACTCTGCGCTCTAAATGAACCGAAAATCATTGAACCTATTTATTTCAAAAACAAAAAAGTGCATGGAGTTCAAAAGAAGGTTACTTGTATAATAGTGCAAATAATTTGGGACGGAAACAGCAGAGGAATTACACGAAGACGAAGAAAGATGTCTGTGCAATTTAGTACCTAGATTTTAGAGCATGGTCTTCTGAAATTCAGCTGAAGACTTTTCGTACAGACAGAGTAACAACTGTGTTTTACTGGATCTAAAAACAATTGACCTTGACACTTTTTCAGTTCATGCGTGCTACGTGACCACTCCTTCTGTACCCTTTTACCGCGATAAAATCTTCACCGTACGTCTCCTACCTTCGTGGACGTTATTGTAGTAGTCAGTCTACTACAAATTGTTGAGTCATATATAAAAGCATCCTTCGTGTATTTTTCCTGTACGTCAATTTTTCCGATTTAAGTCGGTGTTATTATTTCAGTTAATTTTGTACATCGTATTATCGTGCATTTTCGCATCTTTTTCTCCTAACCATTTTTGGCAGTTAGAAATTTTCTTTAGCCCTAAGCTGTTTAGCATAGGCGATACTAAACGCTTTATTCCGGGCTCAACGGTCATCACAATATCCAGTTTCATTCGGATCATGAGTATTTCTTTCACTTTTAGAACCTGAATTCAGTTCTGAAAACTTGGTCATGTTTTCGCAATTAACGCAGAAACATACAGGTTCATACAGGTTCGCGGCGCACTCCTGTCTTTCCCGGAAGGGGACCGCTTCCATATTGTCAAGTTGGCCGTGATTTCCAGCACGATTCCGCCTGAACGATCTAGGATACAGCAGCTGTTTGTTAACTTGGAATTTACCAGCATAGAGACATCTACTAATGGAGATGCGCGCCCGTTATGGACATCGCACTTGGACGAGTTAGTATTGAAGGAATTAGTGATTCAGCAACTCCCTGATTAGGTGCAAGCCATATCGGTTGCAGCATAAATTTCTCCAGTATATGAACTAGCGGAAACGACAGACAGCATCGCAGAACGCATCTGTGCGCAGCAAGCAGGTGCACATATTTCCACACTGACCACGGGACGATCCCACGCATTGGGCAACCAAAGGAAAGAAAGAAATGCAGAATTACTGATTGAGGTTGCATCTTTACGCAATGAGGTTAGAATCCTAACACTCAGCCGTATGTCACGACGACGCACACCATCTCGCCAATACTCGAACAGTCATACTCGGTTGCCCGTTCGACGGTTGCACTGGAAATACGGTGTTGATGCTTGACGTTGCATTAAACCTGGGTACTATCGCAAGTCACAAGCTAAAAACTCGAGCCAACGTGTAATGACGATTACCGTCGTCAGCCCGAAGGGGCAAGGTCGTCCTTATTTCATCCATGATGGGTCTTCCGGTGTACGTTTTCTGGTAGAATCCGGTGCGGAAATGAGTGTACTGCTGGTAGACGCCTGCGCAACGTCTAGCAACATAAGCCAACACTTTAGATCAGCAAACGGATAGGTTATAATAACCTACGCTCAACGCGACTTGACCATTGATTTAGGTTTGCCGCGTAAATTTTGCTGGAATTTTACCATCGATGTGGTTCAATTTTACAATCCTTGGCGTTTATTCTCACACTCATTTGATCAACTTGTCGATTCTTGGCGCTCGCAGCTGATAGACGGGACTACTCGTCTGAAAGATCTTGGCACAAGGAGCATACAAGCAAGGGTTTCTACGGTTTTGAGTTTTGGCGACATAGACCCCTGCTAAACAAAGTTGTTCGCGAAATATCTGAACTTGGTCCAATCATCATCTACTGCACTACCGGTGGTCATTATAAAACTGGAACCCAACATTGCCACAAGTGGTCCCTCGGATTACGGACCACCGATGCGATTACCGCCGGAGAAGTTGTATATCGTGCGCAAGGAATTCCGCTATATGCTAGAATTAGCCATTATATGGCCAATTAATATACGCTGGTCCTCTTCCCTGCATATAGCCCCAAAGGAAACCCTAAAAGATTGGCGTCCGCGTGGCGATTACCTTAGGCTGAACAAAGTGACGGTGCCTGATAGTTAACCCATTTCGCATATTCAAGACTTGACAGCCAGTATCCACGTGGGTACCATTTTCAGTAAGGTGGACCATGTGCGAAAGTACAAACAAATCCCAGTAGCCGAAGTAGTCATCTCGAAGACGGTCGTTACCAGGCCGTTTGGACTACGATTTTGTGCTTATGCCTTTCAGTCTAGGTAATGCGGCTCAAACCTTCCAACGAATTGTGGATCAGGATTTCAGAGGCTTCGATTTTGATTACGTCTAACTTGATGATGTAATAGTCGCTAGCACCTGTGAGGAAGAACATAATCGTCACCTGTCTGGAATTTTACATCGTATGTCCAGTCATGGGGTTACGTTCAACGCGAAAAGTGCAGTCGATTTCTTAGGTCATAGAATCTCAGTTTCTGGTACCAAACCACTGGAAGAAAATTCATGAGCAATCCTGAACATCCCACAGCCCACCAGCTTTAAGGATCGCTGAAGAAGCATAACGCCGAGATAACATAATAGAAGGACTATGGGCCCTATACTCCAAAGTCAATAATCATTGGGGCATCCTCCGAAGCAGTGAGAAAAGTGCATCAACTGTTCATTTTAGTACCTCATCTTTATAACTCTGTCATGGCCTTAAACCTATTCACCAGAAACAGTTCT